>JAPFFP010074612.1:0-23536 GCA_026153255.1 Solanum medicagineum | reverse complement strand
AATATACTTAAGTTTAAATTACACGATATCCACAACAAAATTTTCCAATTGAATAGTTATCCTTAATTAAAAAAAAATAGGGGGTC
The DNA here is from genome assembly GCA_026153255.1 of Solanum medicagineum. NCBI lineage: Eukaryota > Viridiplantae > Streptophyta > Magnoliopsida > Solanales > Solanaceae > Solanum > Solanum medicagineum. Next base: position 23,450 of record JAPFFP010074612.1, on the reverse strand, counting down.
TAACATGCCAACTCATATCTTATCTCTTTCCCCAAATGCATTTTTGAATTTTTGGAAAAATCATGTCCATGAACAATCGTTCTCCGTGTCTATAACTCCACAAGCTAATGACAATATACAACCTAATCAACGACACAAGTTAAATTGTTAATTGTCTATATAAGAGTTTAATAATGTGTCATAATAATATTTTTTAAAGAATCAATACAATTTTTCAATAGAATAAAATACTTGCCCCATCAAGTGTACTCACCGTCACAAATGTTCCTTTGTAAGTTCCACTGAGATGGGCACCGTCAACAACAAGGACCGATTTGCAATATTGAAACCCTCTCATCAATGGCCTCAAGGCTATGAATAGATACATAAATTCATTTTTCTCTGATTTATGCATCATTATATATGAATTTGGATACACCTCATTTAACATGTATAGGTATTTTGGTAGATCTTTATATCCCTCTGCAGGTTCACCTCTAATCATCTCAATGGCACGTTCTTTAGCACGCCAAACTTGTTGGTAAGAAATATCAACACCATAGATTGTCCTAACATCCTCAATTACATACTTAGGAGTATGTTTTCTTTTATAATTGAGCAATTTAGGCATTATCACTCCACTGACAAACCCAACACTAGTTTGGACCTTCATTAACATCTTTTCACGGATATGTATGTTCATTGTTAAAGTATTTCACTTTGAATACGTTTGAATGTTTCCAACAAGAAACCTTTAGAGTCCAACCACATCCATCCGAAAAACAAACCAGCACATAGCTGCACAACGTTTCAAATTGATTAATTATCTATTTATCTGATAGAATGATCACCTACGTAAACACTACACTAATTAATACTATTTACGACTACAATTTTTTATCAAGTGTATATGATTCAAATAAAGAGATTTGTTCATTTTGCTAATTAATGTTTCAACTACACCTTCATTTGTGTTTAAATTACCTAGGTACTTGATTAGTTCACAATACTTCCAACAATACTATTTAAACCACTTACTTCAACTATTATATTGTATATGATACATTTTTACCAATCACACATTCGCATCAAGATTTTTTTTTTTTTTTAGCAAATACATGTTAATAAGCTGTTAATGTATAGCTTTTTTGTTGAAAAATTAATGTATCAATGAATAGATTCTCCTACAAAAATAATTTCGCATTTTATATCAGTGACATTAACAACAAACTAATAAGTACGAACTCTTATTATCAGATCTATTAACCTTGAAATTGAAGTTGTGCTTGATCTTAAACTTTGCCATTACTGAGACAAGTGTTAGCCTTATCCTTATACAGTTGTTTCTCCTTCAGTTCTATACTTTGTGAATCGGTTATGTAATTGTCAACTTCTAACTTAGAAAAGTACAAAGGATTATCAGTTATGGATTCAACTACCGCAAGAGCATTGACATCATTTTACCACATGAAGGATCGAATGTTTGAAGCTCATCACCAACCTTATTATATGTATCAATGCACAATGAAATACATTGAAAATCCAAGCTCGTTTCTCGTCACATTGATATACAATCTAACACCCATTTCATTTCGAATCATCATTGGTGACGAATTATCATCTACTATATATCTGATTTTCAGATTTTTTTTCGAACTCATCTATGCCAAGTTTGACAACAATGACAACTTTGAGATTCACATAGGAAATAGATTGTGCAACAACTATTCCTTCACTTTTTATTGTTTGTAACTAATATCGCTTTCCCAAATCCCTGAGTGCCAAGAATATGTTGATATGAAAAATTCTTACTTTCATAAACAACTTTTTTTTAATAGACAAAAGAAGCTGAAAAAACTTCCTTTTTTTTCCTTGTAAATTTGAATTTTGAAAGGCTGTTACAAATGGAAAAGTTTCACATATATTAGGTACGCATAATTTTAGGTACACCTAATTATAATTTTAGTTTTTTCCCTAACTTAATTGAAACTGCTAATTAATGAGGCAAAATTTTGTATCCAAATAGTGAATTAATTTATATGTGCACTTAATAAACTAAGAGATTATAGTAATATTAAAAAGAGTAGGAATATGTAATTAGCCTTTTACGGTCTGTTATGTATAAAAACTTTTACTAATTAAAAAGAAAAAAAAAATTACCTAAGTGAAGGTCTTTTAATTAATATTTATCGAAATTAAATATACTTTTTTTTCGTTACCATCTATAGCAAAATGGGAGATTGTAGAGAATTCGTCGAATTTTAATAGAAATATTAAATAATTTAATCAATTTGCTTTTAAAAAAAATTATGTTGCTATAAGTGGTATATATTTCAAGATATAAGATAGTTTTGTGAGTTTCCTTTAAAAAAACCAACAATCCATTAGCCCAAAAAAACCAGGCCCAAGCCAACAAATGTCCTTTCAGTTTTATTTGGTTGGCAAAAAGATGAAACCAAGACAAGATCTTCCCATTGCTTGTGAAGTTATGTACAACACAACCTGAAAGGCTCGATTAACTTTGCCCTCATTTGGACTTACCTGGATTGTTTCTGCTTTTGGAAAAAACATAATTTGCTCCAATATTCATAAGCAATGCCAATTTTTATCAAAAATGTGATTGGAGAATTAGAACTGCATAACTAGTAAATACCGATGCATGGTCCTGAAGCCATTGAAGAATCAGGATTTTGAAGATGATAGGTCCGATGAGTAGGGTTTTATGGTCCTTTGTACAAATGTGAACAGTTGCTTTTGTTCTTGAAAATTCAATGGATACAAGAGAATTATTTGCCATGATGAAAAAAGAACGCAATGTTATAATTCCTATGAAATATTCCTCATCTTTTTTGTACATAATGACTTGTTATTACAAGCAATTTCTGGAATCATAAAAATCTCATGAGGTGTCAAAACGGTCCTCCTCACTCCGATTCAAATTTTAGAGAAAACGGAGATACCAATTTCATACCCTCACCTTATTATCTCCATTACTTTCTATCCGCTTCCCGTCAAAATAGAACTCCTAGAAATGAAGATTTACCTACGGAAAGGGAAAGTCATCTCCCTTTCCTATTTCACCTTTTGTAATGTGATTCGTCTCCTAAATTGACCGCTTCACCTCTTTATAACGTGTTCAGATGAGTAAAACACCTTAGAAGACTAAGAGGTTTCTGTTTTCCATATAGTACTATTAGCTACTTCTAAGTTTAAAATGTTATATAATAATTTTGTTGTTATTATTTAGCTTTAATAAGCATTAATTCAAGCTAATAAGTTGTTACCACTTAGCATCTATTTGCATTACAATTTATCGGATATAGTTATAAAAAAATTATTTTTCTAATATAAAGATGTATGGTGTTTACGTCTAAATTCTAAAATGCTTTATAAAAAGTGGACAGTTTATTTACCTTTTTTTTTTTTATACAAACTTCAAAATGCACGGTGGAGATAAAATCATAAAATTTGTTATCACTTAAAATAATTGATAACAAAGCATAAGGTTGAGCTCAGTCACATAATAAGAGGAAAGAAAGTTATTACAATAATGTGTAACTGAGTCAACATTATATTAACTAAAAGCCTGTTTGGAAGGACACCCTAGTCTGGTCTGTTTAGTTGTACAGGTAATTACATGATCAATAGGTAATTAGATGTAATTGATTGAGTATAATTATACTTTTCAATTCACAGGATAGACAGTGAATTGCAGGTAATTACATGGTGTAATTACATGCCGATTACTTTTTAATTTCTTTTTTTTATTTTTATTTTTATATTTTCATTTTAATTTATTTTTATTTTGATTACTTTGAATTCTTTTTATTTTGATTATTCTATTTTTTCTAAAATTATATTTTATTTTATATATTTATTTTCTATTTCTTTCTTATTCTCAATCTTTGTCGTGTGATTCCATACAATTTTTCACATTATCTTTTTTTATTCTATGTTTTATTTTATTTTCACTAGTATTATTTTATTAGCATTCTAATTTTTAAATTAAAGTTGAATTCACTGTTGGATAATGTTATAAATATATATATTTCTTTTTTTAAATCATATTTATATATATTATATTGAAATTTAGCATGAGAGTATTATGTATATCATTTCTGTTGCACGTGAACAATCTGCTACATGAGATACCTCTTTGATAGTTGAATGTTTATCAGTATTACTGTGTTGCTCCTTGTCGAATGCAAACATAAGCTATTTCACCAGTGACATGAAGATAGATTTTTGTTTAGACCTTGACCGATATTGGAGTGGCAATAAAAGTTTTGGTATTGCATGGCCCAATGCCATTGTATGCACGATTTTCCGAACAACTTCCCCTATTCATGACATATTTGTCTCATCTGAGTCGGCTTGTTTCTCCTCACCAGCATCACACAGTTCATCCTTACTCATATATTCATCTGCATTACAAATTATCACCTTGCGTGGAGCTCAACTTCCTCTTCCTGAATATAGAAGGTGTATTTGGGAAGGTCTATTCAGGAGGAGGTTCCATAGTGTACTGATTGGGTGTGCAAATTCGGTGTTGGCTGTCAAAAACACACATACCCAGAAGGTACAGGCTGCGGAGATGAGGATGTTGAGATGAATCTGTGGACATAACAGGGGTGATAAGATTAAGAATGAAACCATTCGGGAGAAGTTAGGGGTGGCCTCTGTAGCAGACAAGATGAGAGAAGCGAGGCTGTGATGGTTTGGGTATATATAGAGAAAAAGTACCGATGCTCCTGTTAAAAGGTGCGAGAGGTTGAATTTAGGGGTTACGCGGAGGGGAAGAGGTAGACCGAAAAAGTATTGAGGGGAGGTAATATAAGGACCTGACCCAACAATGTGAAGTATTGTCCGCTCTTGGGCCTAGCCCATCACGATTTTGTCCCTTTGGGCTCACCCCAAAAGGCGTCTCACAGTATATAGACCAGTCATTTACTTATATACCCAGCATCTCTCCTGTGTTTTGCCGATGTGGGACTTCTGATCTCAAGATGGGTTATTACATACACCCCCTCTATGGACTCAGCGTCCTCGCTGAGGTTTGCCCCACCGCATGGGATTTACCTAGACTCAGCAATGAGGTTTGTCCCGCCTAACCGGAATTTGCCTAAACTCAGTTAAACTATAGCACTACATCGACAAGGTTGATATAGGAGTGGCTCTGATACCATTTGTAACGACTTGACCTAACACTGTGAAGTATTATCCGCTCTTAGGCCTAGCCCATCACGGATTTATCCATTTGGGATCACCCCAAAAGGCATCTCACAGTATATAGACCAGTCTTTTACTTATATAGCCAACATCTCTCCTGTATTTAGAAGGGAATGGAGGTCATGTATTAGGGTAGAAGGTTAATAGGTTTGTCAGAGTAGGTTAATGTCTAGTCTTGTGATATAGTAGGTTAGTAGGATTATTCGTGTCTTATTTTTTTCCCGACTTATATTTGTTAGTTTTAGTGTATTTATATATATTATCATTTGCTTTCGACTTTAGTCGATTTTCTTTTCAATATCTAGTATCTTCTGTTTTGGGGACTTGATATTTTTGAGATGGTTGTCTTCCAGAAATAGCCTCTTTATCACTATGAAGTAGTGGTAAGGTATGTGTACATCTTATCTTCGACAGACTCCACTTGCGGGATTCCACTAGATATGCTGTTGTTGTCGTAATTGTTACAAAATGTATATAGACATCATTATTAGTAATGTACATAGGCATAATTAACTAGCAGATCTTTAGGAATTCCTTAATTAGCTAGTAGATTTATAGTAGGAATCCATCTTTATTTTCTTTCCTAAATTAACACCTAATGTATTGTAATTATATCTTGCTTACTTATTAGAATAGATAATCAACTCCTATTCGATTAGATGGTATTAGAGTCTATAGGCTCCTTGATCATGTTTTGCCTTTGTTTAAAAAGGTAACTCGATCTTGTTTTGTTTTCTTAGAGAAACAGGCTATGATTTGAATCAATCACTTTCAAAGTGGTCAATTTGTGTCACTGTTGCAATAGGAGGGGGTAGATACCCTTTTTAGCCGGAACATACTTTGGGGTGTGAAGCAAGAGGCCACACACCACCTGCAACTCTCATCTGTCAGACACACACCAGCGCATGCTCCGTTAGAACCTTTCGCAACTCAAGATCTAGTGTCCTTTAGTTAGTTTTGGCATACCCCAAGTTTTGTTTGGTGTTGATACATTATTAGAGAACACTTCGTCACTTCCTAGTTCCTATGTTTCTTAAAAGTACTTCCAAGATCATATTCTCTTTGTAGCCGCGATTCAGATCTGGTTTTCTATCTGATGCTACTGCAATTGTTGAATTCTGTTCAATATTGAATTAATAATGTTTTATGGATGGTGTTCTTTATTTTGAGCATCAGCTACAATTATTTTGCTGGGTGAATTGATTTTTAATTTTTCTTGGAATCTCATATTATGGGGGACCTTCTGAGCATGCTATTCGTAAGTTCTTCATTGAGGAGGAAGTATGGCTATAAATCAAAAGGGTGACAAAATTTTGATTTTGGCGGAGAGTTCGCACAGTTCTCTCAATATCAGGAATCCCTTAAAGAATTCACTTCAGTTACTATCCTTGTTGATTAGAGGAAAACATGTTTGGTCTCCTTTTCGAACAACTAGGTAATTGATTCAGGTGCTACAGATCATATGACTAGTAATCCTAATATATTTTCTACCTTTCAATCACACAAAATACCCTCTGATGTCATAGTAGCCGATGGGTCAACTTGTAACATTGTGGGATCTAGGATAGTCAAAGCAACCTTCTCTATTACCCTATCATCTATATTAAATCTACCGAAGTTGGCCTTCAATTTGATTTCTGTGAGTAAGTTTATTAGAGATCTTAACTGTTATATTTCCTTTTTCGCCAAATCATTGCTTGTTTCGTGAACTCGCGACACATAAGGCTATTGGTAAAAGAAATGTAATTGATGATCTATATATCCTTGATGAAATGAGCCTCGACTTGTTGCCTGCTGAAGTGTCATGTCTCCATTTGAAGCACATTGTCGATTGGAACATCCTTTATTACCTTTGTTAAAGAAGGTTTATCCCAGTTTCAAACTGTTCCTTCTTTGGAGTGTGAATCATGCCAATTTGCAAAACAGCACTGTATCACATTAGCTCCAAGGGTTGATAAGCGAATTGGGTAAACTTTTGAGTTAATTCATTCTGATGTTTTGGGACCATGTTCTGTTGTTTCTAAAATTGGATATAAGTATTTTGTCACCTTTTTAGATGATTTCTCTCGGATGACTTGAATTTATTTTATGAAAAGTCGCTCTGAAGTATTTACTCACTTTTGTACCTTTTATGCTAAAAAACTTAATTTAATGCATCAGTGTGTATTTTAATGAGTGATGATGCAAAAGGATACATGTCAGAGTTGTTTCAATCCTACATGAGACAACATGGTATTCTCCATCAGTCATCATGTGTTGACACACCTTCTCAGAATGGAGTTGCTGAGAGGAAAAATAGGCATCTACTTGAGACAACCTGAGCACTTTTGTTCCAAATGAAAGTTCCTAAACAATTTTGGATTGATGCAGTCTCTACAACTTATTTTCTAATTATTCGCATGCCATCGATAGTGCTTGTTGGTAATACACCTTATAATGTTCTTTTTCCAAACAAGACATTATTCTTGGTGGAATTAAAATTATTCGGAAGCACATGTTATGTTTGAGAGTGTTTTCCTGGGTTATTCTTGTCTTCACAAGGGGTATCGATATTATTCTACTGAACTTGGCAAATATCAAGTATCAAATGATATGATCTTTTCATAGACTACACCATTCTTTTATAACCCTCCTAGTTCTACAAGTCAGGGTGAGGAATATGGGTGGTTAGTTTATTAGGTTACTCGTGTTGAGCAATCAAGTGATGTTAATCTTCTATCTCCTAATTACTCTATTGAGCACCACTCGACTACTACGCCTTCAACATATGTTCCAGCAAGACTGCCTATTGTTCAAGTTTATTCGAGGAGACAAAGAGGCTAATGCTACATGACCTGCACCAATTCCTCCTCTATCTGATCCTCCTTCATCAGATCCTCCAGAAAATCTTGACTTCCCCCATTGCTCTTCTCGGACTTGCTAATCCATATATTCTATTACTAACTTTATTTTCTATGATCGCTTGTCTCCTGCATCTAGATCCTTGATTGTAATTCTTTAGATTCTGTTTTTATGCCTAAAAGTGTGAAAGAGGCTTTGCATCATCCTAGATGATCAAATGCGATGCTTGAGGAAATACATGTATTGGAGGAAATCACATATGGGATTTGGTGGATTTACCTGACGGGAAGAAACCAGTAGGATGTAAGTGGGTTTTTACAGTAAAAGTTATACCAGATAGCTCTGTGGTAAGACTTAAGACCATACTTATGGTTAAAGGATATGCTTAGACTTGCGAAGTGGACTATTTAGACACCTTTTCTCCGGTTACCAAATTCACTTCTGTACGCTTGTTCATTTTGTCTAGCTACTTCTGAGAATTAACCTTTATATCAACTAGATATCAAGAATGCATTCGTTTAGGTTATCTTCAAGAGAAAGTATAGATGGAGCAACCACCTTTTATTGCTTAGGGGGAGTATAAGAAAGTCTTTCATTTGCATAAGTCCTTGGATGGGTTGAAGCAGAGTCCACGGGCTTGGTTTGGCAAGTTCAGTGAGGTAGTTCAGGAGTTTGGGCTGAAAATGAGCAAATGTGATCACTCGATCTTCTATCGACTATCTGCAGCTAGCAGTATCCTTCTTGTTGTATATGACATTGTCATCAAAGGAGGGGATTCTGAAGGGATATCGTCCCTTAAGTCTTTCTTGCATACTAGGTTCCATATGAAGGACTTAGGCCAGTTGAAATACTTTTTGGGGGTAGAAGTAAATAGAAGTAAGATAGGAATTCTTTAATCTCAAAGAAAGTATATTCTTGACCTACTTGCAGAAACTGAAAAATTGGCATCCAAATCTTGTAGTAATCCAATGGTTCCCAGTGTACATCTTATGAAAATGATAGCAAGCTTTTTGATAACCTGAAGAGATACAGGAGGATAGTTGGGAAGTTATACTACCTCACAGTGACTCGTCCGGATATTGCTTTTGCAGTAAGTGTTGTTAGTCAGTTCATGTCTACACTTGCGGTGAAACATAGGGCAACTTTGGAACAGATTCTATGTTACTTGAAAGGAGCTCCTGGACTTGGCATACTGCATAGCAATCATAACCATTCTTGTATTGAGTGTTTTGCAGACGCTGATTGGGCTAGTTCCAAAACTGACAAAAGATATACTACAGGCTATTGTGTCTTTATTGAAGAAAACTTGGTATCATGAAGGAGTAAGGAGGAAAGTGTTGTATCTCGATCTAGTGCAGAATATGAGTATAGAGCTATGTCATAGTCTACGAGTGAAATCACGTGGATAGATCATCTTTTAACTGAAATTAGGTTGAAGCATCATATGCCAGCAAAACTTTGGTGTGATAATCAAGTTGCTATTCATATTGCCTCAAACTCAGTGTATCATAAAAGAACTAAACACATTGAAGTTGACTATCACTTTATTCGTGAGAAGATTCAAGGAAACTTAATTTCCACTAGCTATGTGAAGACAGGAGAGCAGTTAGCTGATTTGCTTACAAAGGCGGTGAATGGAACTCGGGTTGATTACCTTTGCAACAAGTTGGGCATGACCAATATCTATACTCCAACTTGAGAGGGAGTGTTACAAAATGTATATAGACATCATTCTTAGTAATGTACATAGGCATAATTAGCTAACAGATCTTTAGGAATTCCTTATAATTAGTTGGTAGATTTATTGGAGATTTGTAGGAATACATCTTTATTTTCTTTCCTAAATTAGCACCTAATATATTGTATTTATGACTTGCTTACCTGTTGGAATAGACAATCAACTTACTGCATATTAATCACTACTTTCGTTAGATCATCTACACATGTTGAACCCACATAAACAAATGTTATCTTTGTTGAATGATTACCTCTTGGGTAGGATCTTAGTTGTTTAAGCCCACTTGTTCCCATGGATCTGATGAATAAGTGCTAGCTCCTCCTTCCATGTCCAGGCATCTTTCTTAATATTTGATCGTTAAGTAAGTAATCAAATCATGTAGGATCTCCCAATCTGAAAAATAAAATGAACATTGTGATATTTGTAGAAAAAAGTGGAATCATGTATAAGCAAGGTAGTCACTGATATACAATAGGCTGACGTGTTGTATCTAATATCAGAGCAACGGGGAATATTGGCTATGAATCAACAAATCAAATAACATCTACAAATATATCCGATCTTACCTCTCAAGGCATTGCTTCCCTATCTGACCATGCAATCATTTGGCTATGACAGACTATTTTTTACGCCCATACTTAGCCACCAGCTCAATGATCTTATCATCCTCCTATAATTGAACGACATCAGAAATTACCAAGATCGTCAAAGAACAATCTAGAATAACAGATTAATGTGTAAAACCAACCTTTTGATTCCAAGGTCCTTTCATAAGATCTGAATTCAAAACCTTTTGCCATCACAAGGCATTGCACTTCTGACCTATTCAAAAAGAATTCAGCTAATAAAATCAATTTTTTTCTAATTACGTTATAAGCTTAAATCAAAAGTTGAATGCAAAATGTTGCCCAATGATTTGAGATGAACCACATCAAGAGCGGCTCAACAAAAAGGTGACATTTCACAATTCAAAGTAGTTGAACATCTGCTCTTTAGTAAACCTTATAAGGGTATTGAACCAAATTTGAAAGACACTACTGTTAAGAATATCAACAACATATATACTTCAATGCCAAATTAGTTAGAGTCGACTATATGAAGCCTTGATACCTATTCAACAAATATACTTCAATGCCTCCAATACTCAAACCAAATCTTACGCTCATCCTTGAATTGACATGTAAATCTCTAATCAAACTAAAAGAGTTCACAAACACCAACCTCAGGTGTATTGATAATAAGCAATTCTTAATTCTAGTTTTGTTCTTAGTTGATACTGTGTATATGAATGTTTTGCTTTCATTCAACATTGTTATTAGCGAAATCAGCATGAACTCAACAAAATTTTAGATTTTTCAATACAGCTTTAGATCTATCATATTCATTTCTTATGCCTTCAGCCATTACGACGTCATGTCTTACCTAAGCATGAACATATTTAGGAGGCCTACGTAGGATAATGAAAATTATCTCAAGCAACCTTTCTAGTTTTATCCTTGGCAATATGCACTTTGATTTCTCTGGTGAATGTGGTTTGGTAGAATATCCGATGTTAAAATTTTATATCATATGACAAACTACAATTACAAAACAGGATAATTGGGAAGAATAAAATAGCGAACTATATGATGATTGTAGTAAAATCAATTTGCTGAAGTAACTGCTAAAGCTAGCCTAAAATTTTTATAACTGAGAAAATATTGAGGGTTAATGGTGCACTGGTGGATAATGGTACCCTTTACTAGCTTTTTGTCTGGGGCAGAGTTCAAACATCTAACGTGTGACGCCTAGCTTAACCCACCACTCGACCAAAGCCCTAGGGCCCCAAAGCTAGCCTAGAGTTAACCCGCAAATAAACATATAACTAAATTACACGTTTGAGCATATTGTCCTGGCATGTCTATTAAAGATGCATTCAAAACACTCAAACCGATAGACCACCTAATAGCTCTAAGGTTATTTTTTATTCAGAAGACACCAACAAATGGTGTAAATTGAACATACTAAAAAAGAAGATTGAGTATATCACAACTGACTGCGCCATGAGCTACATAAGTAAAATAATACTTATTCGACCAATATTGAGCGAAGCAAGCCAACCATGGGACATTTACGGTTAGCCAACAAAGAAATCTTTGTTGGTCTCTGGGGATGATTATCTCTCAAGTCAAGACAAAGAAAGCAAATCAAAGCCTAAAGATAAATTCTCCCCCAAATTAATAAACTAATTAAGAAGTCTTAGTTGGTCTTTGAAAAGAAGTGACAACCTAAGTTGCTCGGATTCTTCAATTTTAGTGCCGCGCCTGTGTTGACACGATATGGGTGTGGGCATAGGATCCGCATCCTTTTTGGTCAACCTATTTTGGGTAATTTGACTAAAATTGATAAGGAAAGTTTGGATGGTTTTAATGATTTCTATAATTAATACAAAAGTTCAGGTGAAATTGAAGAAAATGGAATTCTTTTCCTTTAATCTTCTTCCAAGATTATCTTCAAGTTCTCCACATAATATCTTATAATTTAGGTTTTATACACTCTAATTTTAGATATTTTGATTAACCCGTATCCATCCATGGATCCATATCCTCGAATCTTGAAAAATTAGGTTATGAAGGATCCGACCTCTAGATCTGCACCCGTATCGGACACTTGCACCCGAGTCCGAGCAACTTATATGACAACTCAGCACAAGACAAAGAAAGCAAATGAGCTCTCTTAAGATCAATCCTTCTTAAAGGACTTGAAATTGACTTTTTCACCTCTGGAGCATTGGATCATATGTGCTTTATGATCAGCTTATAGTATCATATGATAATAAGTGGTCAATTATCCCTTTATAAATCTAACCTATCAATGATTTTATCTCATATATATAGTTTTTTATACTCAACTTATAGTATCATATGATAAGAAGTGGTCAACTATCCCTTTATAAATTTAACCTATCATTGATTTTACCATATGGATAGTAGCTTACAATCTTCTTTTCTTTTTTTTGGTCAATTGTTGCTCTGTATCTTGATATGGCATCATTTCCTACTTGATTATATTAGTAGAAATATCATTTAATCAAAAATGAAACACAAAGAAGTTGGACTGAGATCCAGCTTGTAGAGAATAGTGATTAAAAATAATAAGTCAACTTATGTATCTCATTTTCAACCTATATTGATGACTAAAAGATGAGTGTCAATGTAAATTTGAATCACACTTGATGAGCAATATTTATTCATTACATTTTTTATGATCGAGAAATTCATCAGAACTAGTTGTGCACTGGTCAAAACTCGGTGCATAATGGTCCACGTCTCTATCCTTCTCCACTAGAAGACTAAGTTTTTATTTGTGATGGTGTTCTATAATCTATGACATGTGCCTAGTCCAAATATATCATGATGCACTCATTACCACTAGACCAAAGCCCTCAGAGCATTAGCATATTTATATGCACCGGCATTGTTTACTTTAACCTGTTACTTTTGAAATGGGCAAAGAGATAGGAGACATGCATCTCCAAAGGTTACTCCCTCACAAGTCTTACAAAATAAGTTTTTTTTCAATGACAGACATTGGTATATTGTTGTCAGGGGCGACCTATCTGTATGGTGCGGCACCCGGTGACTTCGATAAGACCTTCGTAATTATATGTGTATATTTATAATATTTCATTATATATTTAACTTGCCAAGAATAGATGATGCAGCTGGCAAAGGAACCTATGTAAACCTCCTATGTCATGGTTTCAAACCCCATTTCTAGCATTATTTTTAAAATTCAATTCTTCCCTTTAAACCCTTTCCTTTAAATTTCGATCTTTTAATGATATTTGCTCTAAGTAAAGATAATTAGGTAAAACTATAATTTCTTTTTTTCCCTCAACCATATAGCATTAGATGATTATACAAGTTCAAATTTTACTATAATAAATCTCTCATTTTCTCTAAGTTTTAGAGAACAAAGTCTCTTATTTCTTTGAAAAAAATGAAGTACATAGTTATGTGCATATCTTATCAAAATATCTAAAAAAAAAAATTATTAAATATGCATATTTAATTGTTTTATTTATAAAAATTAAAAAAAATAACCCAAATTATAACCAAAATCGAAAGAACTGACCCGTTTATCCTATTTAGAAGATATGAAACCCATAACCTCTAAATTTGGATCCGCCTGTTGTAATAGGTAGTGGACACTAGATGCTGATAGATTGTTCAATTTGTAATTACTTCCCAAAGTAGTATAAGAAAACTTATACCTATTTTCTTCCAGCACTTCTCCCTGTAAGCTGCAACAATCCTTGTCGAAGTATTATCCTTTGCCATTAAAAGCTGAATTTATCATGTAAAAGACAAGCAAGAATATATAAGAATTTCACGAATAAAGCACATTCATATAATATACTATGATGTTGTAAAAGCAGAAACAAATTCAGAAAAGAACATTTCTAAATTCCCATAATTTTTCTATTAATAAATCAGTAGTATCCAGCGCGGAGAAGTTGAAACTGTCAACTCAACATAACGGTTTAGTGTTAAGTTATTGGCAAAGCCAAGACTATATGCTTACATCGGTCATAGAAAGTCTTGCAAAATGCAATAAGCATAAATCACTACTTTACGTCAGTATCTTTCTATTCAACATTGCAGAAACACCACAGTAGAAAAACACAAGCTTTGTGTCTGAATGAAGGAGATGGTAGGAGAAAAAGTCGCATGACATTATCGATGCTAGTATAACTTGACATTTAGGCAATTCTATTCAACTATTGAATCACTTTCATATTCTAATGACTTAACAGATTGATTATTATACAATAAGTGTTTCCATCGTCCTGGAAAGGTCAAATATAAAATTCAGATACAACTTAAAAATCAAAATATATGTTCAGATTTACAACTTTTAAAATTAAATACACAAATTCATTCATATATGTTGATTCTAGTCAAGTAAACAACATTAGCGATGAGCAGGTGATGTAGGAGTTTATAGTTACACCACCACTATTTTCAAGAAATCGAAGAAGCTAAAGCCTCCATCGATTAATCCTCTACTTCAAATTCATCCATCTTCACAACTTAGTGCGATAGCAAATTCAGTAGAAAAATAAGCACATCAACTGAATTTTTCTAACCCATTTACGAAATCAAAATACCTAAAACCTCTAATGATTCTGCTGCATATAACTAAACTCAGATATCAAACCCAATTTTCAGATCAAAATAAACTCAAAATGATATAATCGCTTGGGAAAAAATCGATCTCATCATTAACCCATCAATGAAATAACTAAAATCCGATACAAATTAATTAATCTAACAAGTTGAACAGAAGAAAATCAGAAGCTAAATTGATCAGAAATCAATAGAACTGATAATTTTTTACCTACTTTCAACAATTAATTTGCAAACTAATCTGTATTTCAAAAGTTACCGTTGAATGATACAAGCTCCTAAATTTTAAATAATTTTAAAAAAGTAACACATTACGAATACTCCATATCAAACGGAGTCACCGACGAGGCCGTTTGGTAGCCGTTACAGATTTTGCTCTTTGAAATGCTAATGAATTTAACGTCCGTGTCATAACGGCGTTAGAGACTTCACGTGTAGGTGATGACTGATGAGTGATGAGAAAGAAGTTTGAAACTCAAATGATATACTCTCTCCGTCTCATTTTATAGCACCATTTGATTTGACATGATGTTTAAAAAAAATATAAAATTTTTGAAATTTATGGTGTAAAATCATTCTAAGAAAATTGTGTGGTTGAGATTCATTTCATTAAAAGTAAAATAAAAATTTTAAAGACAAATTATTTTCAATTAGAGTAACGTGATATTCTTGAGACGCACCAAAAAAAAGTACCACATAACGGGACTGAAAGTATTGTGTTCATTGGTTTTTATATCCGTGAGTGATTTTTACACCGTTAGATTGGAAATCATGTGGCACCGATTTGGTTCCTGTGTGTGATCAATAAGTGAGAGAGTGATCATAGATATTTCAGTCATGAGCACCGCTAGTGTATAGGGTATTTTACATGTGTCAACTGTAAGTTGACATACTCCTCCGTTTTAAAAAGAATAATTTATTTTTTTTTTCATTTTTAAAGAAAGAATGATTTTTTTGGTGAAATTTTTCTTTCAACTTTTTACCAGCATATTTAAGGCCACAAAATTCAAAGACATTTTTATATATTTAACATAACTTTAATATAGAACCATAAGATTAAAAAAAATTCTTTATTTTTTTTAAATTTCGTGTCAAGTCAAATCAGATTATTAGTTTTTAAAGGGAAAGGGGTTAAAAATACTCCTCAACTTTGTTTTATTATTTGACTTTATCCTTGCCGTTAAAAAAAATGTAAATGTCTCTGCCGTTAATAAACTCTTTACCTATACCCCTCAATTAGATGAAAAACTCAAATAACATAATTTTGGTCAGTTTTATCTGATACTCAATTTCTCAACAACCCAAATTCGACCCGACCTAAAAAAACACCAACTTTAACCAACCTAATTCCTAAAATTACCCATTTCTATTTCAAATTTCATCAGAGTTTAGCTCTCAATTCCTAAAATTAACTGAATTTACATCAGATCTGGAATTGAAATTGAAGCTCAGATCTGTGTAAAATGGGGGCACAGAGGAGAAGAAAACGAGGACACCATGGGTGCAAAAATGAATCGGTTTAATTGATCTGAATTTTTCCCCGCCTGGATACAAATTGAATTTTCTCCATGCCCTAAAATTCAGCCCCGAATCATCACAGCAATATCATCACTACCTTTTTCCATCTCTTTCTCTAGCAATTTGTTGACAATTTTCAAAACCAAGCAAAAATGGAACCAAGGAAGTAACAATTTTTTTCTTTTTTCTTTTAGAGGGTGGGGGGGGGGGGAAGATTGGACAAGGAGGGTTGTTGATTTGATTGGACGGACAAATCATAGGTCAATCATGGTTGCTGATGGCTCCAGTGATGGAAGGCTCCGACAACACGCCGACTATCCACCATAATGCGACCTCCCCTCTGCTCTCCCTCTTTTCTTCATTACCAGAGTGCCTTCGTATTCATCTGAAAGTACCTAGATATGACCGAATTTTTGTGTTTTAGATATTGCACCGACAACGCCGGTGAAAAAACATCGTATTTCCCTCCCTCATGTTAACTATGTCCAGATTACCATTGATTTCTTGATAAGGTAGTAGAGATCCACAGGAATCTCATGAGCAAACTGAAGGGGAGTTGAGAAAATTAGGGATATAGATTTTGAGATTTAATTTCGTACGAATTTATTGAATTTAGTGGTTGGGTTGGCGTTAGAAGAGGATCATTTAAAAGAAATTAAGTTAATTTTAGTTGATTTGGAGTTTTCCATCCAATTGAAGAAAATAGATGATAAGTTTTCGTAAAATAAATTTATTTTAACCGCGAGGATAAAATTAAATATTAAAAAAATTGGGGGAGGGGGCGGAGGGGAGGGGGGTTATTTTTGACCCCTTGCCCAATAAAGGGAATATAATAATATGCATAACTTTTAACAAATAACTGTTAATTAGAGCTGCTAAAATGCATCAGTATAATATAAGTCTCGTGGGTTATGAGATTTAATAGGGTAGAGCAAATTAGTCGTTTATTTTAAAGTTTTTAAAAATCTGCCCAACTAATATAGAAAGATCACAAGTTAGCCCTTCATTATCTTCAATTTTTTGTATGAAATTAAATAAATCTAGGCTTTTTTTCAATTGATTACATTTTTCTTGATGATAAATCTTTAATTCTACGTTAAAAAAAAAAGTAAATTTGAATTTATAGATATATCCATTTTGTTAACATTTTTAACATATGATTGTATGAAAATATACAATTTCTCAATAATTTATAGTATACTCAGCACAAACACATTTAAATATGCTGGTAAAATTATAATATCTTCATCTATATTCAAATGCAAATTTTATTAGTTAAATACTATCAAACAACTTATATAAAAATTATATGTTTGAATTCACTTAAAGTTATGATCAGTTTGAATTTAGATAAAGTATTGTATAAAATATAAAATTATTAGATAATCACTATTTATTGAATTTCAAATCATGTGCACTCGATAAAGTCTTGATTATAAAAAAAGTCAAGGCAACGAGGGGTACAAGGAAAAGAGAGAGGATCAATAAAGAAAAGATTAATGTGGATCGTACTTGTAATGACCATATCAGCAAATCAATTTATTAAGTTCACGTTCATAAAATTTTCATCATATCAAAAAGGGTTCTAAGATTTCAGTAATTTTTTTACATTTCTAGCCATAGTCATTTTTGTCCCCAACAAAAAATGACGCTTCAGAATGAACAAGAAGTTAATGCTTCCAATATAACTGAAAAAAGAGAGTCGCGTCCAACTAAAGAGAATTGAACTGTTATATTTTCTTATTACCCTCCGTCTCTTCATCTTTTCCCTTGACTTTTGTTTAAACCTCCTGAATATTTCTCACCATTGATGTCAACAACACTTTCTCTCCTGCGAACCCTCTTCTAACAGACTACAAATGATTTATATTCTCTCCGTCTCATTTTATGTGGCACCCTTTCCTTTTTAGTCTGTCCAAAAAGAATGTCATCTTACTCTAATTGGAAGCAATTTAACTTTAAAATTTCTTTTTTACCCTTAACGAAATGAATCTCAACCACATAAATATTTAAGAATAGTTTTGGATCACAAGTTTAAAAAGCCTTCTTTATTCTCTTAAACACCATGTCAAGTCAAAGGTGCCACGTAAAATGAGTTGGATGGAGTACTTCAACCTTAAACTTATTTGCTCCTTTCTATTGTTTTTGAAATCATAAAGAAACTGATTTTGTCTTTTTATGAAAAATTTTAAACTTATGTATAATGTTGTACCGATCAAGTGATTGAAAATTCATCGGCATCTGATATATTCTCTTGATAGATGTCTTTTCATAAAGTTATGTTTGTAATGTCTTTGTGTTTGTGTATAGGCATGAAACCATTTTTTAATGCAAATGTGGAGCGGCCTAACGCGATAGCACTAATAAATATATATTGTGTCATTTGGATTTTGCAGTGTGATATGAGTAGTTACAACTTACATATTGTTTGAATTTTGTAGATCAATGTATTGCACTGTCAACTTTTTGTAATTTCAACCTATGATTTGGACAATTATTCGAATTGTTCTCACTCTGATCTCAAGTGGGACATCAAACTTGACATCACAAGCATATTCTTTCATAGAGATCTAAACCAATTGCTTCATGGTTTTCAATTTTTCATTGAAGCTCAAGATTATGACTAGAGAGTCCCATTTAAAACAATACTTTTATCACGCTTTACTTCTACCAGATGTTTTTAAATTTGGATATTTTGTTATATAATTCGCTTATTTCAAATTCTCCCACATGTTATCTACAAAATACTATTTGCCTTTTTGTCATATATTAACTTATATGTAAGAAAAAAATACTTAAAACAAATATAATTAAATGAGTGTAATTTTTTTTCAGATAGAGAAATTAACTAAACTATATATTTTAAGCTCTAATTTTATCTTTATGTGTCAGGAAAATATATTTACCATAAAATGTCAATTATAATTTACCAAAATGTGCAACCATGATTTGATATTGGGAAAAAAAAATCAAAAAAGATATCATTCAATGCAATGTATATTCAGTCAATGAGTAAGGACAAAAATAATTTAAAGAAAAAACAAAATAAATAGCTAAAATGTGTGCAAGCAAAAAGAAAGTAATAAAGCCAAATGCGAGCCAAAAAGAAAAAAAAAAGATAAAGCCAAAAATGTGTCTAATGATGTGAAAGTAATAAATGCAAATGGGAAAAGGACAGGAAAAACCAAAGAAAAGATAAAACATGTGTATGAACATGTCTTAGATTTTATGGTAGTTGTTAGAATTATTATTTTTTGGTTTTGTGTCGGGTGGTTCTCTATTTTTTGATTTTCTTGTTGTTTTGTTTTTTATTTTGTTTGTAGTTTTTTTTATCTGTTCTTCTTTGATTTGTTTGTTTTTTTTTCGTTTTATAATTTTGTTTTGACCACACAGGTTGCTATGTGAATTAATAAATCGAAGAAGTTATATTTGATCTGAAAATATGAGTCAAAATGTGTGTAAGGAAAAAAAGGGTGATAAATACAAAATAGGTACAACAAATGCAAAACAAAAAAAAAAAAGGAAAAAAAACCCAAAACATATGTAATCAAATCAACGTAATAAATGCAATGAGTTTTCTATTATTGGGAAGTGCCAAAAAGAATTTTATTTTTTATTTTTTATATAATTTATTAATAATTTTGTATTTTAATATTTCTAAGTAAGTTACAATTGATTTAAAAAACTTGTCAAACTACAAAGGTACAACATATTAACGTACAATTTTTTGGATTAGTGTTTTGATTTTTTTTTTTCTGGTTCTATTGGGGCACATAACACTTTGATGTTGGTAAGTGTTGTAATAGTGTTGATAAGTTATAGTTGATTTAGAAAAATTATTGAGTGAACTGTTCTGTTAGTTGGTGTAAATTTGGGTACCAATTTGATTATTTGTTGGTTAAGTGGAAGCACATTACACTTTGATGTTGTTTACTGTTGTAATAGTGTTAATTTTTTTCAATTGAAAGTGATTATTAAAAAAAATGTATTAAAAATGTGATTATTTGTTGGTAAGATATAGTTGATTAGGAAAAATTGTTGAGTTTACATTCACTTGGTGTAAATTTATTACATAGATTTTTAATGGGAATTAGTGGGTTAACTGTTCAGGGATATGGTCTAAAATTGGGTTACAAATTTGGTTAATTTTTGGTTCTGTGACAGCACATTACACCTTGATGTTGGTTAGTGTTATAATAGTGTTGATTTTGGGCAATTGGAACTGATTATTTAAAATAAAATACGTGTAAACAATGTGAATAGTTAATGATTACATAATTTTTTAATGATGTTATATTTTAACATTTGTTGATAATTTATCGTTGATTTACAAAAAAGTTGCACCATCAACGTCGGCGAAGAAACACCATACTTGCCTCCCTCATGTTAACCATGTCTTGATTGCCATTGGTTTCTCGATAAGGTGGTAGAGATCCATGGGAATCTCAGGAGCAAATTGAAGGGGAGATGAGAAAATTGGGGATATAGATTTTATGATTTAATTTTGTATGAATTTATTGAATTTGGTGGCCAAGTTCAAGTTAGAAGAGAATCATTTAAAAGAAATCGAGTTAATTTTAGTTAATTTGGAGTTTTCCATCCAATTGAGGGGTGTAAATAATAAGATTTGTAAAGCGAGGGTAAAATAGTAAAATAAATTCATTAGGCTAAATCAGACAATAAAATAAAATTGGGTGGGGGGGGGGGGGGGGGGGTTATTTTTAACCCCTTGTCCAAAAGAGGGGGAGTAATAATATGCATAGCTTTTAACATATAACTTTTTTTTAGAGCTTTCAGAAAGCATTAGTACAATACAAATCTCATGGGCTATGAGATTTAATAGGATAGAGCAAATTAGTCCTTTATTTTAAAGTTTTTAAAGGTCTGCCAACTAATCTAAAAAGATCACAAGTTAGCCCTTCATTATTTTCAATTTTTTGTATGAAAATAAATCAATCTAGACTTTCTTTTTGACTGATTACATTTTTCTCAATAATAAATTTTTATTTCTACTTCATAAGAAAAGTAAATTTGAATTTATAGATATGTCAATTTGTTAACATTTTTAACATATAATTGCATGAAAGTATACAATTCCTCAATAACATATAGCATACTCAACAAAATACATCGTGAAACACATTTAAATATGTTGGTAAAATTATAACATTTTCATCTATATTCATATGCAAATTTAATTAGTTAAATACTATCAAATAACTTATATAAAAATTATATATTTGAATTTTCACTTAAAATTATGATCAGTTTGTATTTAGATAAAGTATTATGTAAAATATAAAATTATTAGATAATTACTATTCATTGAATTTTAAATAATGTGCGGTCGATAATTTCTTGATTATAAAAAAAGCAAGGCAAAGGGTGGTACGAGGAAAATAGAAAGGATCAATAAGAAAAAGATTAATGTGGACTTGTAACAACCACATCGCAAATCAATTTATTAACTTCACGTTCATGCTTCCAATTTATGAACAACAAGTTAATGCTTCCAATTAAATATAACTGAAAAAAGAGAGTCGCGTCCAATTAAAGAGAATTGAACAATTACGCCTTTTTATTAGTCTCTGTCTCTTCATCTTTTTCCTCAGAAATGACTTTTCTTTGACCTCCTAAATATTTCTCACCAGCGATGTCAACAACATATTCCATCGACTTCCTCTCCTACGAACCCTCTTCCAATGGACTACAAATGATTTATACTCTCTCCGTTTCATCTTATGTGGCATCCTTTCCTTTTTAATCCATCCCAAAAGAAATGTCACCTTACTCTAATTGGAATCAATTTAACTTTAAATTTTCTTTTTTACCCTTAATGAAATGATTCTCAACCAGACAAATATCTAAGAATGATTTTGCACCTTAAGTTTTAAAATTCTTCTTTATTCTCTTAAACACCGTACCAAGTCAAAGGTATCACATAACATGAGACGGAGGGAGTACTTCAACCTTAAACTTATTTGCTCCTTTCCACTATTTTTGAAATCATAAAGAAACTGATTTCATCTTTTTACGACAAATTTTAAACTTATATGTGTTTGCTCTAAGGATGTGTTTGCATGAATTGTTTTAGAGAATATTGTACCGACAAAGTGATCAAAAAATCATAGACATCTGTTCTATTTTCTTGATAGATGTCTTCTCATAATGTTGTGTCTGTAATGTCTTTTGTATATGTGTATAGGTATGAAACCATTCTTTAATGCAAATGTGGAGCAGTTTAACACGATAGCACTAAATATATATTATGTCATTTGGATTTCACAGTGTGATATGAGTGGTTACAACTTACATGCTATTTGCATTTTGTAGATCAATGTATTGCACTATCGACTTTGTAATTTCAATCTATGATTTGGACAATTATTCAAATTGTTCTCACTCTGATCTCAAGTGAAACATCAAACCACTTGACATCAAAAGCATATTCTTTCATAGAGATCTAACCAAGTGCTTCATGGTTCTCAATTTTTCATACTCTGGCGTAGGGGTGAACAAAACTAAATTAAAATTTGAAGTAAACAGCAAACCAAGTCCACCCGTGAGAAAAAACTCGACTAATGATTTAGTTTGACCTGGTTTGATATTGAAAAAAATATCCAACTATATTTGGTCTGGTTTGATTTTAATTCAAAAACCCAACTTGAGACAAAACCAATCTGATACACACTCATATATATTTTAATTAGAATTTTGGATTGCCTCTGCATCATAAAATGATGCAGTCCAAAAAGGGACATTAGTACATGGAATGTACTGGTATGTAAAATGGTTGAATGGAACAAAAACAGGTACAATAATATAGAAACAACATTAACTAAAAATAATACTTAATCAGAATGTCGAATGTCTATCTAAAGCAAGAATTGTCACGACCCAACCCAGGGGTCGTGATTAGTGCCGATTGGGCACCCAAACACCACCAAACCGGATTTCCAATTATATTAGCTAAG
>JAPFFP010074589.1:0-23541 GCA_026153255.1 Solanum medicagineum | reverse complement strand
CGTGACAACCAGGTTTTGGGGGTTTTTCATTAAGTTGACTTATTATCCATAATTGAACTTTTATTTTTATTATAATTTCGCATTTTTAATATTATGGTTGGGTTGTAGGATGACTTGTCTTGGTGGGATAAGACGAGTGCCATCACGCCTGAATTTTGGGTCGTGACACATGAGACAAGAGAGGGAAGCCTCTCAAAGAGTTTCTCACTTGAGGCTGACTATTGAAGTTGAAGCTGCCGGAAAATTAAATAAGGTCTAACCTTTTCTGCACCAGTTGCATCATCTATCACACAGTTCTCTCTTAAGCAGACCCACATAGCATCCAAATCATCAGCATTCAGCAAAAGGTCAGATTGTTTCTGAACAAATAAAAGTAGTTGATTAACTTCATATATTTTAAAAAAATGAGCTCTACAATAGTAACAATCCCAGTGGCGCTTTTTTTGAAAATAGGTAAGAAACTAGCCATCAATAATTCAATATCAAAATGATGGCAGTGAGCCGTCAAACGAGAAAACCAGAATCCCTTAGAAATAACAGCGAGATGCTCCTTGGCCACGAGCACTGGAAGACTGGACCCCAATGTTCAAGGCCTTTCAACTAGTAACCATATGGAAACCAGGAAAAGGGTATTAATACCTTTAAAAATCGGTATTTTGCCAGCCTCTGAACCCTATGACTGATAGATCCCTCTTCAGGTTTCTATAAGAAAGAAAAAATGATAGAAGTAGTAAGGATGAGAATAGGAATAAGGTAGGAACAACACAACTTACATATCTTATAAGAATGAAGTGTGATACCTTCTTATAAAAGCTAGGAATTGTGCCAGCTTCAGCACTCTTTTGTTGCTTCTCCTTAAATATGTCTAGCAATATTCTTTTTGTTTCAAGCTCTGAATGGAAACAAGGTGACATAGTCAAACGACTGCATATAGATTCATTATTTACAAATGCAGCAACTGACTTGCATACCAAGAGACGTGTACAACCAAACCAAAACACACGAAAAAGAAGGTTTTGACACAGAAAATGTTTGAATCACTCATTTAAGCAAATGTAGGAGGGAAAAGAACTAAACAGATAAATTAGCTTAGAAAATCCAGCTCTACAATTAGAAACCAAAATAGTTACAGAAAACTAATCCATACTGAAGTGACAAATACGGAGTCAATTTGAAATCATTGGACACAAGAGTGCAGAATGGTCGCCCACGTGAATTCTAGATGGACCTTTTTATCAATAGAAAGCAAGTAAATATCAGACAGTGATCCTTGCTACAACGGCATGAAATGTATACAGCAGCAATAAAAGAGGCATCCTAATCCCAAACTATTTGAGCTGTAGGAATCCTATATATCCAACTTTTCCCTATTTCTGCAGCTCTTTGTGGTCCAATTTTCAACTTATATACAGACAAAGCTGAGCAGTAAAACAAAAAAAATGGAAATAAATATAAACAAGTTCTGCCAAACCATACGAATCCGAAACTACTCAAAAGAGTAAATCCTGTGAGGAAAAACTGACCCATTAGGGCTTCAGACCCGAGACCCGCACCGGATCCGATGTATCTTCGGAGGTTTCGGACCCAAAGCATAGACGATGCAGGAGGAATCTTTCGTTGCTGCACCGGAGCCTCAGGGCCTTCTCCATCGCTTGAGCCACTGTACATTGCTTGAGCTGCCTCTGCTTGAGATTCTCAAAAGACAGATACGATTTTTAACTGCAGAAATTTCCCAAATGAGGTTTGATTTCGATGAGTTTCAAGCCCTAGAAATGTAGTTAACCAACGAGAAGCCTCTCGATGTTGCTCCGTGGAGCTCGATCCGTTGAGTCCACAGGGAGCGTTGCGTGGCTAGCAGAAGAACACAAGTCGGAGGGGGAACAAACGGGAAACTATGTAGAGTTGATGCTTGGAAATTCAGGAGAAAACAATCCTCTGATATTTTTATCCTCAACTCAATTTTTTGTTGTGTTTTCCCATTAAAATTCTTTCTTTTTGGCCTTTTCAATTCAATTTGGTTCAATAAAAATACCTGATGTTAAAACTTTTAAGGGTAGTTTGGTCCAAAAATAAATAATGTAGTGATTAATAATACAGGAATGAATTATCTAGGGATTAGTAATGCTGAGATTATTTTTTACCTCGTGTTTGATTTATTGCCTTTCATTTAATTTTGTGTTTGGTTTAAAATTTTATAAAACAGTTTCTTTCCAATTATGCTCTTGAACTATTATGAGATTTTCTATTTCATGTAATTAGATCGAAGTAGTTTATTTTTTTGTGGCTTCTAACTAGTTAGGATAATAATAATTTTGTGATCATGTCTGCTATTTTTTCACTTGAATTATTTGAAAATAAATAATTGTGATCTTAATAAATTCATCACTAATAAAACGACGATTTTTAATTTAATAAAAATAGACCATCTATTATTAGAATCAAAAAGATGATAAACAATTGTAAAAATAAACAATATATATTTATACATAAAAATTTGGAAGTTGTAGTTTAAATATAGTGTTTATATCTTACAAGGTCACTCAACTTTGAGAATATATTTAACGTCATTGGACTTTGTTTTGTATCACTAAAATCACTCAACCAAATAATTATATATAAAAAAAAAGACATGGCAAGATATTTTTTGTCTATTATGTAAATATCAAATTACAAATAAATAAAATTTAAAATTTTGACATGGTAAATTTATTTATTTTTATGTTATGAAAATATGAACCCGCAAATAAATAAAATTTGTAAGCTAATTTATTTAAATAAATTTACTAGTACAAAGCTACAAATATAAAACATAAAATCAAGAAAATAAAAAAAAGTTTAAAAGAATTTGAGGGATATTTTTATCTATATATATTAAATTTCATTGTATTAAATCCAATGTATTAGTTAATTCACAATTCTATTAGTTGATTTGTGTGCAACTCAACTATTTTTAAGTGCATATTACTTTTCAAGACAATAAATATTAGGTTTAACGAAAGATATTTATTTTTTACACTACAAATCTATAATTTTTTTAACAAATAATAATTTTATAGTTTGTACTATAAATCAATACTTAGATGGTATGGAATTTTGTTTTACTATATAAGAAAGTACGAGAACTAAGAAGATAATAAAATATAATTTACATGAATCAATAAATTCTAAGGTTGTTTTACATCTACGAATAAATTTGTGTATTCTAAAAATTTAAAGATTAAATATGACTTGATTTTTTTTATAGAATGCTACTTTTATCCTCAAAATATCTAGAGTTTCTTTCTTTGCGAAAGTTCATCACACACAAGATGGAATGATCTTCTAGTAACTTCTATTATTCTCTTAATATCAGCTAGAAAATACGACAACAATCTTGGTAGGCATTGCCTAATATCTGTCACTGATATTAATAAAAAAAAAATCATAGTTGATTAAGATGTTGTTGTTTAAAAGAAGATGTCTAACTATCTCAATGCATCCTCACATAACCAACAATTCGAAACTAAAATAATGCCTCTCTTTCTTAAAATTTTATGCGTCAATACAACTTTTTAGTCTAGCCACAGTGTAAGATTTGTTATCTTATGAGACACTTGAGTTTTTCAAAAAATAATTCATGACTAGATAGAGATTTGATCAACTATGTTCATAATCTTATAAGTGAAATGATCTTCCAGTAAATTTATTTTACTGTCTTAATCTCAGCTAGAAAATATGCCAACAATCTTGCTAGGTTGTAACACCCCTCGTGTGCATCGAAATACCCTATAAGTGTATTTCTTGAATATCTCAAAAATCGTGCGTGATTTTCAAAATTCGATTTCATATTTTTGTTCAGGGGGCAAAATTGCGTAGAAAAAGGGTGACTCTCGATTATTTAAAGCCACGTGGTGAAAAATAATTTTCTCAATGGGTTTCAAAAACAGAGACAGTCTGCGGCAGAGCCGGGACGCGCCCTGGGTGTGGCTATGTGTAATTCTTTTCCTTTGTTTTCCCTGCTTCGTTCAAGAGCATCTAGGTAATAACCCAATGCTCATTTAAACGTGAAAATCATCTTCTTTGGCCAATTTTCAACTCTAAAACCCTCAGAACCCTCTCAAAATTCTCCCAATTCACCCCTAAATCCCCCCATTCAATTTCAAGAATCTCAAGAGCATATTTAGAATTTCAAGAACCCAAGTCAAGCTTCAACTCTTCCCCAAATCTTTCTTCATGAATTCTAAGGCTTAGGTATCTAGGTTTGATTATGGGAACCTTCCTTCCCACAAGTCCAACTATTCCTCTTCTCCTACTATATGAAGTTTATGAATCATTATGGTTGTTTGAACTCTTGAAAATGGTATTACTACTATGCAATCTATTATGGTTTATATTTGTGCATTATCATGAAGTAAAAAATTATGTGGTATTTATGGATTATTTTAAGGGTATTTATGAACTCTTGTTTATGATGATATTATTATTCATTATACATATGTCCTCTATGTGGGTTTTACAAGAAATGATGTTTTATGTCAAAATATTGTTGGGGTTTGATACTACGATAGATTTTATGATATTCAAGTTATATTCTCTATGATGCTATGAAAAGCTATGAAGGAACTTATGTTTTTAGTTGGTTTTCATGATATTCAAATTAAAGGTTTGTTGCTTAATAAGATGGATTTCATGCTCCCATGTCCATATTTTGAAAGATGATGTATATTATCATGATGAGTTAATTAAGAATGATTTAAACTAATTATTTTTCCTATATATCTTGAAATATGATTCTTTCTTAAAATATGAGGGTTTTACTATAATATTAGTGAGTTGATTTGAATGACTTTGAAATGGATTGATCTTACTTCTCTCTTGTCTCTTACTCTTGGAATGCATGATTTTAAGTACATATGCATATACCCACCATGTGTTTGACTAAATTACTTGACAAGGATTCTTGATGTTGATGGGAGATTATTGTATGAATTTATATGACAAGCATGTTATGATAATTTATGGGTTTCCAAGCATGTATTAGACTCATGAATAGTTTCCATGATCTACAAGTGAATTATTGAGCTCTTATGCTATATTTTTTATGCTCTTGTAAATTGAGAAGCCTACTGGAAAGGGTCATGACCATGTTGTATGTCTCACTCTCTACTACAAGGCAAATATCTACATGAAGGGGTCATAAACCATGTTGTATGCCTCACCCTCATGTACAAATCTATACTATTTATTATCTTATATCTACAGGAAGGAGTCATGAACCACGTTGCCCACTCTCATGTACGATTTATTAATATGCATTACCTAATGTCTACATGAAGGGGACATGAACCATGTTGTATGTCTCACCTTTATGTACGATTTAATACCATGTACTATTCATTACCTATTAGAAGGGGTGATGACCCATGCTATATTACTCACCCTCTAGTACAAGGTATTTGCATGAGCTATTCATGTCCCTTTATGTGTGGATCAAGTTATGCAAGCATGTTTATTCTCAATCATGTTTACACCTAAGCATTGAACATACATGTCATATTGAGCTCATGCCTTTCGATTACGATTATTCATATTAATTATTATGCTTATAATTCTTGTTGCATTGCATCCCGCATACTTAATACATTCCAAGTACTAACGCATACTCTATGCCTGCATGATATCACCATGTCAGAACCGGAGCTCCTATTGACCCTCCTCCTCCACGTGGCTAGTCGGATCGTTTGAAGTTAGCTTTTTGTGAGTCCTCACATCCAGGACAATATCTAATTTCTTTCATGCTTATGATAAGATCTTATCTTATGCTTTGGATACTTATCTATGAGGGTGAGCTCGGGAGATGTCTTGGCCCCTGCCCTATTCATAGTAGAGGTGTTGTTGGATAATGAGTTGGTTTGTATTATGAGTTTGACTCCTCTTATGCTATGATATTATGAGAGACTTCCCTTAGTGTCATACTTCTCTCTATGCTCTTTATGTTGATTGTTGAGATGAAAGTCTCAAGTCTCGTTTCCCTTAGACTCTATTGTTACTTGTTGTTGTCTTAATTTGTTTCTGCGACCAAGGATGTGTTTATGATATGCTAAGAGGCTTGTTTAGGGTCCTTTCGGTTTCCCCATTTGTCGTGTCACATCTAGGCCCTAGGCTTGGGTTGTGACAAGCTTGGTATCAGAGCACTAGGTTTATAAATGGTCCTCGAAAATCCAACACTGTATAGAGCAAAGTCTTGTTCATGGTTGTGAAGTGCGCCACAACAATGAATAGGAGGCTACGAGACGTTTTAGGAAATGCATCACTTCTTCATGATCCATGTCGTGCAGTAGAGCTAAATCCTCTAAGGTTTATTTCTGATTCCTGACCATTAGATTTCAAAATATGTCTCAAGCTATTCAAAATGATGGACAAGATGGTAACCATCCCTCGCTTGCGGATCAACTTCCTAACAATGACACTTCAAATTTGGAGATTCGCAATACCCTATGGCTATTGGCCAAACTTGTAATAGCGTAACTCGACCAACAAGCGGGTGCCCCCGAGATTACAAATGATGAGAGGGAGAAGAGGGAGGCTGATGGTGGTTTTCATGGTGCTAAGGGTGGTCGTTCCCAACAAGGTCACAAATTCCAAGGTCAAGGTTCCTCTCATGCTCATAACCCAAAGTTTGCTAGTGATAAGGTGCCTAACCCCAAAGCTCAAGGTAGTAACAATGGAGTGACTCGTCTTAGATGCCCAAAATGTGGAAGGAATCAAGTCGGCACATGTATGAGAAACATGGGTGCATGCTTTTGGTGTGGAAAGATGGGCCACAAGATTGTTGATTGTCCATATGCTCAACGAAAAAGTAAAGATGATCGTCCTCTAGGACGTAGTGCTCATGGAACTCAAAGGGCACAAGGTGGTGCCAAGGGTGGAGGTGTTATTTTCTTTCCTAAGTGTCCAAGGTGTGGGAAGAACCATGGTGTCATTTGCCGGAGAGGATTGAGTGGTTGCTTTGGTTGTGGAAAAATGGGGCACCAAATCTCCAAGTGTCCTTATGTTGCTAAAAGAGGTAAGGAAGGGTGTCTTCGAGGTCAAGTGGTTTCAATAGGGCTAGTGCAAGATGCCCAAACCTTAGGAGAAGGTTCATATGGAAACCGATTCGATGGTCTTCAAGAAGGGCAAGAGGTAGACGAAACCCTCGATGTTGTCATTGGTATGTTAAATGTTTTTTATTATGATGTGTATGCTTCATTAGATCCAGGTGTCACTCTCTCTTTCATTACTCCATTAGTTGCTTTTATATTTCATGTGTGTCCCTAATTACAGTGTGAACTTTATGAAGTGTTTACCCCCGTTGGTGAGTCCATTCTTACTAGAAGAGTCTATAGGAATTATTCCGTGTTTATATTGCATAAAGTTTTGCATTGTGATTTTATTGAACTTGACATGGTGGATTTTGACAATATTCTTGGGATGGATTGGGTACATGCATAACATGCTTCCATTGATTGTGGAACCCGTAAAGTTAGGTTTCAAATTCCTAATGAACCCATCTTTGAGTGGGAAGGCCATGATTCGGTGGTTTAGGGTAGGTCCATCTCTTGTCCTAAGGCCCAAAAATTAATTTCTAACGGTTGCATTTACCATCTTGTAAGTGTTGGGGATGTTGAGTCTAAAGTCCTTCCTATTGATTTGGTTCTGGTGGTCAACGAGTTTCTTGATGTCTTTCCCGATGAGTTTCCCGATGTTCCTCGTGAAAGGAAAATAGACTTTGTTATAGACCTCCCAATACACAACCCATTTTCATTCCCCCTTACCATATGACCCGATGGATTTAAAAGAGTTGAAGAACCAATTGAAGGATTTGTTGGAGAGGGGTTCCATAAGGCCTAGCAAGTCACTTTGGGATGCACCGGTGTTGTTTGTAAGAAACAAAGATGGCTCACTTAGAATGTGCATCGACTACCGACAACTCAATAAGGTCACTATAAAGTATAAGTATCCTTTACCAAGGGTAGATGACCTATTTGGTCAACTACAAGGGGCTAGTCATCTTTCTAAGATTGATCTTCGATCCGGATACCACCAAGTAATGGTGAAGGACGGTGATATTTCCAAAATGGCTTTTCAAACTAGGTATGGGCATTGAATTTGTGGTGATGTCATTAGGTCTAACTAATGCACTGACGGTATTTATAGATCTCTTGAATAAGGTCTTTAAACGTTACCTTGATATATTTGTGATAGTCTTCATAAATGACATATTGATTTATTTCCCAAGTTAAAAAGAGCATGTGAATCAATTGAGGATAGTGTTGCATGCCTTTAAGGAAGGGAAGTTGTTTGCTAAGTTTGATAAAAGTGGGTTATGATTAAAAGAAGTTACAGCTCATTGGACATGTTGTGTAAGTGAGGGAGTCAAAGTGAATCTCAAGAATAGGAAGTCCATTGTTTGTTTTAGTTGAAAATTAGGTTAGATAAGGCCGAAAGATAGAGGGATGGTAGTTCTAGATTGTTTCAACCCCTCTTTGATTGAAGAGGTCAAATCTAAGCAGGTCCTTGACCCCCACTTTATTAGAATTGAAGGTATTGGTAAATGAAGGAATGGTGGATATTTTCTCCAAAGGTGAGATGGTGTCCTTAGGTATCAAATAGGTTGCATATTTTGATGTTGACTGGGTTGAAGTACTTGATCTTGAATGCGACACATGATTCGTCCTATTTTATTCTTCCCGATTTTATAAAGATGTATAGAGATTTTAGGGAGGCATCTAGGTGAGGTTAATGAGATGGCCTTGATTAGACCGAGTTTTGTTAGGGATGTCATGGAGGAAGTGAGGCTTATAAGGGAAAGTTTGAGGACAGATCAAAGTAGGCAAATGTCCTACCCCGATATGATGAGAAGAGATCTTGAATTTTGTGTAGATGATTGGTATTTGAAGCTTTCACCAATGAAGGGCGTTATTCAGTTTGGTAAGGAGGGCAAAGTGAGCCAAAGGTATATAGGGCCTTATAAAATTTCGAGGAGAATTGGCAAAGTTTCCTGTGAATTAGAGTTGCCTATGGAAGTGTGTATGGTTCCTCCAGTTTTTCATGTATCCACGTTGAGGAAGTGTATCGGTGACCTAAGTTCTATAGTACCTTTGGAAGTTGTAGGTGTTGTGGAAGGTAACTTGACCTATGAGGAGGTCTCGGTGAAAATATTGGATAGATAAGTAAGGAGGTTAAGGACTAAAGATGTGACATCCATCAAAGTCCTTTGGAAGAATCAACAAGTCGAAAGTGTCACTTAGGAGATAGAAGTGAACATGAAGAAGCGATATTCGTAGCTTTTACACTCTATTCAAGCCTAAGATAACAACTAAATTCTTTCTATGGTTTCAAGTCTTAAGTTTCATCTCTCATGTCATTTTTGCATGCATACATGTTCATGGTGACAAGTTTTGGTGATTTTGATGCATATGTGTGAAGCTTTTTAAGACTGATGTTAAGTGCATTATGTTGCATTCATGTCTGGATGAATGTCTCCTAATTGTTCCTCTTGCATATGTTTCTTTGACATTTTGGGGGACGAATGTTCCCCAAAGGAGAGATATAACACCCCTCGTGTGCATCAAAATGCCCTATAAGAGTATTTCTTGAATATCTCAAAAATCATGCGTGATTTCAAAAATTTGACATCATATTCTGGTTCAGAGGGTAAAATTGTGTTGGAGAAGGGTGACCCTTGATTTTCAAATCCCCGTGACGAAAAATAATTTTGGCAATGGGGAGCGGAAATAGGTATGGTCCACGCAAGAGCCGTGACGCGCCCTGGGCGCAGCTCTGTGTAATTTTTTCCCCTTGTTTTCCCTGCTTCATTCAAATACAGTTGGGTAATAACCCAATACCCATTTAAACGAGAAAACCTCCTTCCTTAGCCAATTTTCAACTCTAAAACCCTCAAAACCCTCAAAATTCTCCCAATTCACCCCCAAATCCCCCCATTCAATTTCAAGAATCTCAAGAGCACATTTGGAATTTCAAGAACCCAAGTCAAGCTTCAACTCTTCCCTAAATCTTTCTTCATGAATTCTAAGGCTTAGGTATGTAGGTTTGATTGTGGGAACCTTCTGTCCCACAAGTCCAACTATTCCTCTTTTCCTACTATATGAAGTTTATGAATCATTATGGTTGTTTTATGAACTCTTGAAAATGGTATTACTACTATGCAATCTATTATGGTTTATATTTGTGCATTATCATGAAGTAAAATATTATGTGGTGTTTATGGATTATTTTAAGGGTATCTATGAACTCTTGTTTATGATGATATTATTATTCATTATACATATGTCCTCTATGTGGGTTTTACAAGAAATGATGTTTTATGTCAAAATGTTGTTGCGGTTTGATATTACGGTGGATTTTATGATATACAAGTTATGTTCTCTATGATGGTATGAAAAACTATTAAGGAACTTATGTGTTTAGTTGGTTTTCATGATATTCAAATTAAAGGTTTGTTGCTTGATAAGATGGATTTCATGCTCCCATGTCCATATTTTGAAAGATGATGTATATTATCATGATGAGTTAATTAAGAATAATTTAAACTAATTATTTTTCCTATATATCTTGAAATATGATTCTTTCTTAAAATATGAGGATTTTACTACAATATTAGTGGGTTGATTTGAATGACTTTGAAATGGAATGATCTTACTTCTCTCTTGTCTCTTACTCTTGGAATGCATGATTTTAAGTACATATGCATTTACCCACTATGTCTTTGACTAAATTACTTGACAAGGATTCTTGATGTTGATGAGAGATTATTGTATGAATTTACATGACAAGCATGGTATGATAATTTATGGGTTTCCAAGTATGTATTAGACTTATGAATAGTTTCCATGATCTACAAGTGAATTATTGAGCTCTTATGCTATACTTTTTATGATCTTATGAATTGTGAAGCCTACTAGAAGGGGTCATAAACCATGTTGTATACTTCACCCCCATGTACAAATCTATACTACTTACTATCTTATATCTACATGAAGAGGTCATGAACCACGTTGTATGCCTCACCCTCATCTACGACTTATTAATATGCATTATGTAATGTCTACGTGAAGGGGTCATGAACCATGTTGTATGACTCACCCTCATGTACGACTTAATACCACATACTATTCATTACCTACTAGAAAGGGTGATGACCCATGCTATATTCCTCACCCTTTAATTTAAGGTATGTGGATGAACTATTCATGTCCCTTTGTTTTGTGGATCAAGTTTTGCAAGTATGTTTATTCTCAAGAATATTTACACCTAAGTATTAATATACATGTCATATTGAGCTCATGTTTATTGATTTTTATTATGCATCTTGATTATTATGCTTATAATTCTTGTTTCATTGCAGCACCGTATACTTAGTAGATTCCAAGTACTAACACGTACTCTATACCTACATGATATTACCATGTAGGAACCGGAGCTCCTATTGACCCTCCTCCTCCACATGGCTAGTCAGGGACAATATCTAATTTCTTTCACGCTTAGGATATGACCTTATCTTATTCTTTGGATACTTATCTATGAGGTTGAGCTTGGGAGATATCTTGGCCCCTGCCCCATTCGTAGTAGAGGTGTTGTTGGATGCTGAGTTGGTTTGTATTATAAGCTTGACTCCTCTTATGCTATGTTATTATGAGAGACTTCCCTTAGTTATGTACTTCTCTCTATGCTCTTTATGTTGATTGTTTAGATGAAAGTCCCAAGTTCTATTTCCCTTAGATTCTATTGTTACTTGTTGTTATCTTAATTTGTTTCCGCGACCAAGGATGTGTTTATGATATGCTTAGAGACTTGTTTGGGGTCCCTACGGTTTCCTCAATCGCTGTGTCACATCTAGGCTCTAGGCTTGGGTCGTAACATATTGCCCAATATATATCCCTGGTATTGATAAACAAAAAGTTTATATTAGATTAGTAATTCTACTATATTAAAAAAAGACGTCTAACTATCTCAACACATCCCCGTATAAGCAACAATTTTAAAGATAAAATAATAATACCTCTCTTTCTTAAATTTTCATGTGTCAATACAATTTTTTTAGCCTGGCCATGATTAAGATTTGTTATCTTATGAGATATTTTAACTTTTTAGTTTTTTTTCATGCCTAGTTAGAGATTGGATCAATGATGTTCATAATCTTATAACCTAAGTTCACCTTGTAATGTCCTTTTTTATGCCTGGTCTACTACAAGCTATTCATCTCATCTTTTGATTCTTTGAATGATTTCAGATGTTTATAAAGATCAACTAGTCTAGGTATTTTCTAATGTTCAACATTCCTTTGACAATCAATTCTTAACCTTGAGATACTATATTTTAATCATAAGTTTTGCACACCCAAGCCTACACCTCGAACGTGGTCGTCAGGTAAAGAACCATTATTAAAGTGAACCACTTGGGCTCATCATCCTATCACATTCTAGGGCTGTATATTGGTTAGTTTGGTTTGGTTTTTTAAGTTTATCGGTTTGACTTGTTGATTATTGGCTTGTAGAAATGCTAAACTGTTATAGAACCATTAAGATATTGACTTATCAGTTATTGGTTTATTGATTATTGACCATTATCAGTTTAACCATTAAAATTTGGCAAAAAAAATTCTTTATTAAAAATTACTTAGAAACAAGGTGACAAATCAAATTAACCATACACATGTGTTGACAAAATAGATTTTGCTCAAAAGCAAACACTATTATATTGTAGAATAAAGGGAAGTTTGAGATAGTAAAAAGTAAAAGTATGAAACTATCAAGGACTTTATACATCAAATAATACAAAGATAATTGTTTAATTAAGAAAAATGTAAACTATTACTGAAACTGCTAAACCAATAACCTATTATTGATAAACTAATAACTTTTTTTCGATTCGGATAACCAGTTTCGGTTCGATTTTGAACAGCCCTATCACATTCAATCAGCGGAAGTAAATACTCAAGTAAGGCTAGAGTACCAAAACAACTAAATCTTTATATAAATAATAATTTTTAATGAACAAGAGTTGGAATGTAAATACCAATCAACTATCACTACTCAGTATCTATGAAGTCTCTATCCAAGTCTAGAAGGTGACAAGAAAAATCTCGAGCTGGCTCAAAGAAATAATACTAGTCAAGATGAAATAAAAGAAGGCTTCTCCAAATAGAAAGGAGGGTTCACCAAATTTGGAATGCAAGGGTTGGTCTTTAACGATGCGTCTATTGAAAATCTCTATCACTTGTATCTGCATCATAAAACAATGCAAGCCTAAATTAATGTCAGTACATTGAATATACTGGTATGTAAGATGATTCAAGAACCAAGTAAGGCTTAATACAGGTCAACTCAATAAGCTCAAACAATCGACCAATCAACTCAACAATCTATGATTTGACTCAGTAAATAATGCAAGAGTTTTATAGTAAAATAATGCTCCTAAAAGAAGCTATAGCGTGCAACCCCGTCATCATTTATGCACAATCAAACCAATCATGTGGAGTATTATCAAGGCCTATATGAGAGTTTCTCTTATCCAACAACAATTACTTATGAGCCAGTGATCACACCACAATCTCGTTGATGTTGCCATAACCGTCCAATACTTTGTCAGGGTAAAGGACAAATCAACCAGTCACAGATCCAGACCAATCAATCAAGTCCTTACAAGGGACATAAAAGGGAAACATCTAACTTAACGATTCATTACTCTCCTATGTTTGACATACATAGTTATGATACATCCAAATTTACACTCCAAAAGGAAGAGTAAAGTGACCATTGATCAAATATAGAACTCAACCAGAGTTGAGCGTGAATTCCACAAGGAATGCAGTGAGAATATATCTATTAGTACCCTTTTCA
The DNA here is from genome assembly GCA_026153255.1 of Solanum medicagineum. Classification (NCBI taxonomy): domain Eukaryota; kingdom Viridiplantae; phylum Streptophyta; class Magnoliopsida; order Solanales; family Solanaceae; genus Solanum; species Solanum medicagineum. The sequence goes on along the minus strand of JAPFFP010074589.1, from coordinate 9,661 downwards.
ACCATAATATCTGCTTCTATAAAATAAAAGTTGTATAAAGTAAACAGGGGTTTTAGAATGAAAATATGTTGTAACATAGAACAATTTACAGATTGCTGAATTTGAAATCAATTTACTATGAGGCTAGGATTGTGTTTCCCATGACATTTAACTCGATAGGCAACTTAAATTTAAGATTTCGTTCATAGTTATGCATACAAGATCAAGCGAGTTATTTAACATCCAATTCGCCTTCTTAGACATATTTCATTTATCACCTCCAGTCTCAAGATGTGCACTTTTCTAACCTTCGCTATGGATCCCAAAGTGCTATCACCTTTCAGTCTGAAGTATTTCGACAAAGCTATCACCTTTGAATTTATATTGTAAAATTATTTTCCTAATTAATACCTCTTATCGGGCAAGCAATGAATATGGGCATAATCTTAATGCATCGACTTATTAATATAGAATTTTAAGTAAAGAAAATCACAATATATGCAATAACCAATTTCGAAACTCACTTCTAAATTTACCTACTTCATTGAGTTGAACCCTAGTTGTTGATTTAGCTAAGCATATTCAAAGTAAATAACCCACAAAAGATGAGAAAATCATAATTGAAGAACGTACAATTGATAATAGAAGGAAATCACCAGTTCAAAATCTCAAGAAGAAGATCAAAACTCAATAATTGCAATGTTGTTAGTTGTTATAGGTGTTCTGTTGTATTCTCCAAGTCTTCAGCAGTCAATAATAAATAAAAATAAATATTAAAATCCTATTTATATATAAGAAAAATCTAATCCTAATCAAAATAGAAAAACAAAATGTGGCATGGACCATGACTGGTTGTACGACCCGTGATGGGTTTCACGGACTGTGAAATAGTTCGTGATAGTTGACTGGAGACATTCCCTAATGGGTCTTCTTCTATGATTGGCTCCATGAGCTGTGGTAAGGTTCACGGCCCGTGAACCTTACCTTTGCAAATCTTTAGTGCCATTAGCCCATCTCTATTTCCATAGACACTTCTACAGTCTATAGTACGTTCCATGGCCCGTGGAGGGTATCGTGATACTTCACTTGCATCTTCTCTTCAAGTTTTGATGGTGTTTTGAATTTATGTAACTTTTCCATGCAAACATGCATGATCCGCGAAGGGTTCCAAAGCTTGTGAAAAGGTCTGTGGAACCTGTCTTTACTTCCTCTTGCTTCCTCTCCAATTATCACTCCAAGTGTAGAGTCACGATCGATTGCATGGTACGTGAAGAGATTCACAGATTGTGAGGGTTTCTGTAGACCCTGAGTTGAAGTTATTCCTCAGATTCTTCTCCATGTGTAGGTCCATGATGACTTGCACTGTCCCTGAAGTGGTGCACAACCTATGGAAGTGCTCGTGCAATAACACTTCAACTTTTTTTCTCATTTTCCTGCATTTCGTCCAATTTTCCATGCTTTGCTTGTTTTCCTACATGTTAACATAAAATATGCATCAAACCAACATAATTACTTGAGAACTCGCGAAAATTCTATGTTTAAAGCATCATAAAAGTCGCATTTTCATGACTTATCAACGTCCTCAACTTAGAATTATTGCTTGTCCTCAAGGGATAAACTCAATCTATACAGAAGCAGTATAGTAACACACAGACCTCAATCTAATGGCATACATCACATCAAACTCATGCATATATACCCACACCATTTTAAAAGCACATCAAATAACTGTCAAGTAAACCAATGCAGATCAACATGGCCAGTGAAGTGTCAATTACATTTACAAGGCTTAGCATGTTATTTAAATTCATACATCTTGTATTTACGGTCATGACTATCCAGGACAGACTCACAACCGTGAATGCCCGTATAGATGCTTTTTAGATGCAGGTCCAGCAGAGCATTAGCATGCCATGACCAGCAGATATGGCGGTCCTTCAGAGGGAGATCCAGCACCTTCGGGCCAATATGACAGCAACTTTGGCCGCACCAATGGCATTTCCACAGACTGAGCCTCCGGTGCCGGTGGTGGACTTATTTGCTGAAATGCCCCAAAATGTGCTTCGAAAATGCCCATAATCGTAATTTCTATATATTTCAAAATTCGTGTGTGATATCGAAAATCCGACTTCATATTCTTTATCAGGGGACAAAATTGAGTGGGAGATGGGCATAACCCAGATTTTAGAAGACCCATAGCGAAAAATGATTTTCAAAATTATTCCGAAACCAGTAGCTGTGTCCGATGGCTCCGCAACACGGACCCAATGCGAAGCAGTGTTGGATCTACCTTAATTTTCTATTTCGGCCTAAGGATATTGGGGTCATGGCCCCATGCTTATTTACACGTGAAATATCTCATGCTTAGCCATTTTTCAATTCTATATCACTCAAAATCCCTCTATAAAACCTCTCCAACACTTTATCAAAATTCCCATTCAAATTTCAAGGATTTCAAGTCTAACTTTGTAACTCAAGGATTCTCTTCAATCTCTAAGTTCTCTTCAATCTCATCTTAAGAAAACCCAAGTTTGAGGTATGTGGGTTTCATCCATTGGGTCCTTTCACCTATGGAGCCCAATCTTTCTTTTTATAAATATTGCATGTTTCAAGTTGTATTACATAAGGGTATCTCTTATTATGAATTATGAGCATGAATTATGTTGGGGTTTTATGAAATGTTGATTGATTATGCATAACGATCTACTTTAAGCTTGTACTATGAATTGATTTTTGTCTATTGAGACTACGCATGTTTTGAGCTATGAAACTATGATCTATTATGAGATCTGATGATGGATATCAAGGTACCCTACATGAAGGTTTTACTATATGTTGGTGGGTTGATTTATATTGAGTTTTCTCATATTATTTCACTCTTGAATTGCATGATTTTAAATAAATATTATGAACCCGCCAAGTGTTTGATAAATTGTCTTGACAAGGATTCTCAAGTTATTGATGATCTATTTCATGATTTACGAGGCAAGTGACTATATGATTATTAAGGGCTTTCAAGTATGCATTGAATTCATGAAAAGTATATATGATGTTACAAGTATGAAGTTAAGCCCCATTTCAATATTTTTACCTCTTGTCAGCCATTCATATTAAAGCAAGGGTTCATATATGTTTATGATCTAATCTTATGTTTCACGTTAGACTCACCATTAGAGTTCAAGCATGTTTAAGAGCTACTCATGTCATGTTTCTTACAAGTTATTAAAATTATGATTATTTCCAAGTATGTCGTGGGATTAGACTTAGCACCGAGGGATTGGATGTTGGCGTGGACTATCTTCAAGGATCCATACTCCTTTTCTCAAACTATGTGGCAATATAGGATTCTGATTACTACCCTTGCTATACTAGTCGATCCATTTAGTGCACTTTATCATGAAATTCACCCTGAAATGGGGCGGGTTCCCGTAAGGAGGGTTACTTCTCTGAAATGGGATGGGCTTCCATAAGGTGAAGTATGGTTTACCTTAGCAAGTAGACCACCTCTTTACCGATGAGGGGTAATCATTGAGATTCCAAGTTGTAGCTTGCTTGATCTTACTTTTGTCCATTAGGGTCTCTTCCGACACATGTATTGCATTCGATGCAAGTTGAATGATTTACAAGCATGTTTTACTTCAAGCATTAACCATGCATACCATATTGCGAACTCACTTATTTATTGCTTATTACTTTGCATTTGGACTATATTGGCTTATGTCTTGTTGCATTGCATGCTACATACTTAGTACATTCAAACGTACTAACACATACTCTATGCCTACATGATGTTACCATGTAGGTACTGGAGCAGTAGTTGATCATCCTCTACGTGGCTAGTACGATCCTCTGAAGTAAGCTTTGGTGAGTCCTCAAGTCAGAGGACACTATATTTATTACTCTTGCAATATTGAGACTTCTTTGTGTTAAACACTTGCTATTGTGAGGGTGAGCCCGGAGAGTGTCTTGGCCCCCGTTCCATTCCATGTTAGAGGTATTGTTGGAATATTATGATGTACTTATATTTGAGCTTGACTCTTTTATGTTTTAAATGGTTATCAAAGACTTCCCTTAGTCCTACTTCCTTTTTATTTTATCTGTTGTTGTTGTTTACTTTGCTTCTGCGACCAAGGATGTATGATTGATATGCTAAGAGGCTTGTTTGGGGTCCCTTTGGTTTCCCATTCACTGTGTCACGTCTAGGCCCTAAGCTTGGGTCGTGACAAAATTGGTATCAGAGTACTAGGTTTTTCATGGTCCTCAAAATACAACACACCGCGTCGATTAGAGTCTTATTCATGGTTGTGAAACATGCCATAATTATGGATGGGAGGTTATGAGGCATTTTAGGAAATGTTTCACTTCTTCATGATCTATATCATGCTTTAGATATAAGTGTAAGGCTTTTTCCCCTAAGGAATGCTCTTTGCTATTCTAGATCATGTCGATTCCAGGAGGAAGACTAAAGAGAGCGCGTACACCTGAGGAGAAATCGACTCCTTCCGCTCCTCAAGGTGAAGGGTTAGGCCAAGATGATCTAAGATGCTATTTCAATGTTGGCGCATGATGTGACCAACCAAATCAACCAAGGGGCCCAAGCCCCTCATGCTCCCACTCTGGCTTCTAGGGTGAGGGATTTCAGTAGAATAAACCCACTAGAGTTCCATGAATCCAAGATAGATAAATATACCCAAGAGTTTATAGATAAGGTGTACAAGGTTCTATCCATCATGGGGGTCAATTTAGAGGAAAAGGTGGAGTTGTTGGCCTACCAACTCAAAGGGGTGGCTCAAATTTGATTTACACAATGGTAGGAGAAGGGGAATGATGATGCTATCCCTTGGGAAGAGTTCAAAGCCGCATTTCTCAACTAGTTCTTTCCTATCGAGCTATGGGAGGCTAAAATAATGGAGTTTATGAGCCATAAGCAAGGTTCCATGAGTGTGAGGGAGTATGCCCTCAAGTTCAACTAACTCTCCAAATATGCTCCACAATTGGTTGCCGAACCAAGATCAAGGATGAACAAATTTGTGTCGGGTGTGTCCGACTTGGTTAATGAGGAGTGTCGTACCACCATGTTAGTAAGTGATATAGATTTGTCCCGACTCATGACTTATGTCAAATAACTACAGGGGGAAAAGCTTAGAAAAAGAAGAAGTGGTGAGTCCAAGAGGGCTCGTTTTGAAGGTGGTTTCCAAGGTTCCAAGGGTGGCCACTTTCCTCAAGGCCACAAGTTCCAAGGCCATGGGTCTTCCAATGCTCCTAATAAGAGATTCGCTAATGATTATCCAATATTCCAAGGTGGTAATAGAGGAATGATAAAACCTAGATGTCCAAGGTGTGAAAAGAATCATAGTGGTCCATGTTTGAGGAATTCTAATGCTTGCTTTGGTTGTGGTAAGATAGATCACAAAGTTATTGATTGTCCTCATGCTCAAAACAAAGGTAGAGATGGTCGTCCACATGGCGAAGGTGCAAATGCGGGTCAAAGGGGAAGAGGAGGCCAACAAGGGGGTGCACCAAGGAAAAATAGATTCTATGTTCTTCAAGGGAGACAGGGGGTGAATGAGGTGCCCGACATTGTCACCAGTATGTTAAACGTTTTTTATTTTGATGTGTATGCATTGATAGACCTGAGTGCCACTCTGTCTTTTATTACTCCTTTTATTGGCAAAAAGCTTCATGTTAGTCCTAAATTGTTGTGTGAACCTTATGAAGTGTCTACCCTCGTTGGTGAGTCCATTGTTGCTAAAAGAGTCTACAGAAATTATCCCATATTAATATTGCATAACATCTTGCCTTGTGATTTTGTTGAGTTAGATATGGTGGATTTTGATGTCATTCTTTGGATGGATTGGTTGCATGCATATTATGCTTCTATAGATTGTAGAACTTGTAGGATTAAATTCCAATTTCCTAATGAGCCCGTCCTTGCGTGGGAAAGTCATGATGTGGTGGTCAAGAGTAGATTCATTTCTTGCCTTAAAGCCCAAAAGTTGATTTCTAAGGGTTGTCTCTATCACCTTCTAAGGGTTACGGATGTTGAGTCTAAAGTCCATCCTATTGAGTCGATTCTTGTGCTTAATGAGTTTCTTGATGTCTTTCCCGATGAGCTTCCTAGTATTCGTCCCGAAAGGGAAATAGACTTTGGTATAGACCTCCTTCCTAATACTCAACCCATTTCTATTCCCCGTTACTATATAACCTTGACAGAGTTGAAAGAGTTAAAGGAGCTATTGACGAATTTGTTGGGAAAGGGCTTTATAAGGCCTAGTAAGTCACCTAGGGTGTACCGATGTTTTTTAAGAAAAAAGATGGTTCTCTTAGAATGTGCATTGATTATTGACAACTTAATAGAGTTACCATAAAAACAAGTACCCTTTACCAAGGATTGATGACCTTTTTGATCAACTTAAGGGGCTAGTCACTTTTCTAAGATTGATCTTCAGTCTGGGTATCATCAAGTGAAAGTGAGGGAGTGTTTCATTCCCAAGATAACTTTCTGGACTACGTATGTGCACTTCAAGTTTATGGTTATGTCCTTTGGGTTGACTAATGCACGAGCTATATTTATGGATCTCATGAATAGGGTCTTTAAGCCCTATCTTGACTTGTTTGTGGTGGTTTTTATTAATGATATCTTGAGTTATTCCTATAGTGAGGAGGAACATGTGAGGGAGGAGAGGTCGTATGCTAAATATGAAAAATGTGAGTTTTGGTTGAAAGAGGTTGCTTTTCTAGGGCATGTGGTGTTGGGTGATGGCATTAAGGTGGATCCTAAGAAGATGGAAGTGATTAGAAATTGGCCTAGACCTTTGACTCCATCAGACATTAGAAGTTTCTTGGGTTTGGTGGGTTATTACCAGAGGTTTATGAATGGTTTCTCTTCTATTACTTCCCCTATGACAAAGTTGACCCAAAAGAAGGCGAAATTTGTGTGGACCGCTGAATGTGAGAAGAGTTTCCAAATTTTGAAAGATAAACTTGTCTCCGCTCCTATCTTATCTCTACAGAAAGGGTTAGAAGGATTTGTTGTATATTGTGATGCCTCAAGAATTGGTTTAGGGTGTGTTTTGATGCAAAATGGTAAGGTTATAGCATATGCCTCTAGACACCTTAAGGTGTATGGGAAGAATTATCCCACCCATGATCTTGAATTATCGGCTATAGTATTTGGTTTAAATATTTGGAGTCACTAGTTGTATGGGGTTCATGTTGATGTATTTACCGACCACAAGAGTCTTCAATATGTGTTCACCCAAAAAGATCTTGACTTGAGACAAAGAAGGTGGTTAGAGCTCATTAAAGATTATGATATGAGTGTGTATTATCACCCTGACAAAGCTAATGTTGTAGCCTATGCTCTAAGTAGGGTGTCTATGGGTAGTTTGGCTCATGTTGTTGATGGTGGCAAAGAGGTGGTTAGAGAGGTTCATCGGTTGGTTAGATTTGGGGTTAGGTTGGATGAAGTGGATAATGGTGGTGTAGTGGTTGTTGATGGTTCTAAGTCTTCCTTGATTGAGGAGGTAAAGGCAAAACAAGAACTTGACCCCGCATTGCTAGAGTTGAAGGCCTTGGTGAGAGATGGTAAAGTAGAGGTTTTCTCCCAAGGAGGAAATGGTGCCCTTAGTTACCAAGGTAGATTGTGTGTGCCAAATGTGGATGACTTGAAAGAATTGATCTTGTAGAAGGCCCATAATTGATCCTATTCCATTCACCCCGATTCCACAAAGATGTATAGAGACTTGAGGGAAGTATATTGTTGGAGTGATATGAAGAGGAACATTGCCAAGTTTATATCCGGATGTCACAATTGCCAACAAGTGAAACCCGAACATCAAAGGCCGGGTGGCCAAGATACAGAGATTCCAACTTGGAAGTAGGAAGAGATCAACATTGGATTTTGTGGTTGGGTTGCCTAAGATTAGGAAACATTTTGATTCTATTCAGGTTGCTGTGGATAGAATGACAAAGTTGGCTCACTTCCTACCGGTCAAAACTACTTATGGTGCTGAAGATTATGCCAAGTTGTACATTTACGAGTTGGTTAGATTTCATGGGGTGAACTTGTCTATCATTTCGAATCGTGGTGCTCAATTCACTTCTCACTTTTGGAGGTCCTTCCAAAGAGGTCTTGATACCAAGGTTAAGCTTAACACAGTCTTTCACCCTCAAACGGATGGTCAAGCTGATAGGACTATCCAAACTCTTGAATATATGCTTAGAGCTTGTGTTTTAGAGTTTAAGAGTAGTTGGGATGAACATCTTCCACTAATTGAATTTGCTTACAACAATAGCTACCACTTAAGCATTCGTATGGCTCCCTTTGAAGCCTTATGTGGTAGGCATTGTAAATCCTCGGTTGGGTTGTCTTAAGTGGGAGAGATGACTTCGCTAGGTTCAAATTTGGTCATGGAGGCCGTGGAGAAGGTGAGGATGATAAGGGAAAGATTGAAAACAGCCCAAAGTACACAAAAGTCCTATTCTGATGTGAGGAGAAGAGATATTGAGTTTGAGGTTGGTGATTGGGTCTATTTGAAAGTCTCGCCTATGAAGGGTGTGGTCCGGTTTGGGAAAAAGGGGAAATTGAGCCCATGATTCGTGGTTCCCTATAAAGTTTTGAGGAGAGTGGGTAAGGTTGCAGATGAGTTGGAGTTGCCTATGGAGATGAATATGGTTCATCTGATCTTCCATGTGTCCATGTTAAGAAAGTGTGTGGGTTATCTAAGAGCTATAGTGTCCTTAGATGTTGTGGGTGTCGTAGGAGATAACTTGACCTATGAGAAGGTCCCGGTGGAGATTTTGGATAGACAAGTAAAGAGGTTGAGAAACAAAGATGTAGCTTCCGTCAAGGTCCTTTGGTAGAATCAACAAGTTGAAAGTGCCACATGGGAAGCCGAAGTGGACATGAGAAAGCCATATCCATATCTCTTTCTTTCTACTCAAGCTGAAGGTACTAATATAATTCCCCTACATGATTCCAAGTCTCAAGTTTCAGCCCTCATGTCATTTTGCATGCATTCATGTACATGGTAACAAGTTTATGATAATTTTTGACATTCATGTTGAGACTTTTTGACCATGATGTTTAAATGCATTAGTTGCATTCATGTCGGGCTGAAATCTTCATGATTTCTTCTCTTATACACATTTGTTTGACATTTGGGATGAATGTTCCCAAGGAGGAGATATTGAAATGCCCCAAAATGTGCTTTGGAAATGCCCATAATCGTAAATTCCATATATCACAAAATTCGTGCATGATATCAAAAATTCAACTTCATATTCTCTATCAGGGGAAAAATTGAGTGGGGAAAAGGTATAACCCAGATTTTAGAAGATCCGTAGCGAAAATTAATTTTCGCAAATTTTTCAAAACAATAGCTGCAATGGCTCCGCAGTGCGGACCCATCGCAAAGCAGTGTTAGTTTTACCTTAATATTATGAACCCGCCAAGTGTTTGATAAAATGTCTTGACAAGGGTTCTTAAGTTATTGATGATCTATTTCATGAATTACGAGTCAAGTGACTATATGATGATTAAGGGCTTTCAAGTATGTATTAAGTTCATGAAAAGTATGTATGATGTTACAAGTACGAAGTTAAAACCTATTTCAAAGATTTTTACCTCTTGGCAGCCATTCATGTTAAAGCAAGGGTTCATGTATGATTATGATCTAAT
>JAPFFP010074544.1:0-23554 GCA_026153255.1 Solanum medicagineum | reverse complement strand
CCAGCCATGGGTCGCCCATGCACCAGCGCACGGTTTTGTTTCTCCCAGGTTTCCCCGGGAAAAGGCTTATGCACATGCAAGTTCCAAGCCCCTTCAAATAGCCCAGTAATTCCCTCTCTTTTTCTGATGTGGGATTCGCCTAAGTGAGCTACAGGCGTTACGTATCGCCGTCCCTGCACTCGCAATGTACCCCTCTGACAATGATTTAGTTGAGTTGACACTTGACCAAACTGTTGCTCAAGTTATTTGATAGTCATAGATTAACTCTCAATTTTCTAATTGATGCTAGAAATCTCAAATTTCATGCCCCTTACAGTCTTATCCTATGTCTCAGCTTTCTTCAACAGGCGATTAAACATCTCCTCAATTCTTGAGCTACTTGTACCTATGTTGCGGTTATGTAGTGGTACATAGGGACCATTTCTGAAGCTATCTCTATGACCCTAATTTGCATCTCTCTCTGGACCCTTGTACCTATCATAATATCCTCCGTGGTTATGCCTGAATGCTCCATCTCGACTGAAGTTTTGACCTTGATTTTCTTGACCTTGGCGCCAATAGTCCTGATTGGACCCTCGGCCGTTGGTCCAAAATCCCTTTGTCTGATCAGCAACAAAACATGTGTCCTCCCTATAATAAGGTTCATCATACATGGATGCACATGAAGATTGATGAACTATTGCATTGACTCACAATTACCTCCATACCTATGCGAATTTGGGCCAACTCTTGCATAATTTCTTTGTTAGGCTTTGCTTGCTCCGAACCAACACTGATAGTGCATGAACTTTTAGTAGAGACTCTTGCTCTTTGGCCCCTTGCATGATTAGTCTTGACCACTCCCTCCATCCATTCTATTATCCTTGTGAATGGTTGATTTAAGAACATGCTCCCCATGATAGTGCCAGCACAAGCCTGACTATTATCATTAAGGGCACGATAGAAGATCTCTACTAAGACATCATAAATGATCTTGTGGTCTGGGACACTCCTCAAGCATTTGGGGAACCGCTCCAAAGTAGTACTAATCGAATCACCAGGAAGTTGCTCAAAGTTGTTGATCTAGTCAATCAACTTGAGCTTCTTCTATCTAGGGAAATACCTCTCCAAAAAGGCCTTCTACAAATCTGCCTAGCTGGTGATCGAACTCTGTGGGAGCTCGGAAAGCCATAATACTTTATTAGCAGTAAGAGACAATAGGAAGACACAAAGTCCCACAACATCCATAGAGAGATTCTGTGTTCCCATCACATCTTAGAGATGAATGCAACATTATGTAGGTGGCTATGAGGATACTCCAATGGTAAGCCCGCAAACAACCCACGGTTCTGTAGCATTTGAAGTAACCCGCTCGAGACTACGAACTTTGTGTCAGCCGGTAATGATGGTAACACAATAGCTCCAGTCACCTTCACAGCCATAGGATTCAGCCTGTATTGATTCCACTGATAAGCATTGGCATTAAAATCTTGTGGTTGTGGAACAATATCCTCAAGAGGAGGTGGGTTCTCATGATTAGCATTGTCATTCTCGTTTCTATTCAGGGGTGTATTAGCCGTGTTGTTGGCATTATCTTGGGCTATTCTTCTTAATATTTGGTGAATCTCTAGGTCAAACGGAGTCAAGGGTCTGCCTCGACTTCGTATTTTGGGCATACACTATACTTATACCCTACAAAGAAAAAAAAACAAAACGTTAAATAGGGGAAATAAGGATTGAAACCCAAATCATTATGAATTAACTAATTCTAGCTGTATTCCCGGCAAGGCACCAATTTTTTATGTCGCCCAAGTTACACCTCCTTTTAAAAGATAAGATGGTTGTCATCAAGAAATAAAACCTAACTAAGGTTAGGGTCGAACCCACAGGGAATGCTTAGACTCAAGTGAATTCAGTGATTGTAATTCGAGTAGTTAACCAACTTACTTTCCGGGGGGGGGGGGTTTGCAATAATCAATAGAAAAACAAGCTAATTAACACAAGAATGAAATCAATATGGAGAGAAACTAGGGTATTGTGTTCCCATGATTCCCTTAGTATCACCGTATCACCTAAATTTTTTCTAGTGTGTAGCATGCAGGGCGGTAAGTTAAGTTCACCAAGCCCTTTGGTCAAAGGTGAGAGGCGAATTTCACTATGTGACTTGCCCAATCTCAATAGTGTGCATTACTAACCCTAACCTATTAGTCCTAGTACAACCTCTCCTTGGCCAGTTTGGTTGATTAGATGGAAAACACATCAATTGGATCCTGTTAATTAATCTCTTTTCATATTTATTACTACCTTGGTCTAGTCGGTAACACTAATGGGTTTTAATATTGGCCACTATCAGAAAACATTCAAAGCGAAGAGAGTTAATTAATACATGTATGAACACTTTCCAAGTATTTTGATTTACCAAGTTTTACCTTGTTAGTTCTTCATGGTTCCCCCAACACTAGTTGTGGATTTAGCTACTCATGCTATGGGTAGATGCAAGACTCATGAATTGGAAGAACATAATTGAGTACTTACATAACTGAATTAAGAACAAGGAAATCCAACTTCAATGAGAATAAGAAGATTAAAGATGAAATAAAAGTACAAGTGTTCTCAAAGACTCTCCAATGTAACCTTACTATATTCTCTCTCTAACTACTTAGTTCTCTAAGTAATGTCAGAAAACTTCTGAAAAATAGCCTAAAAAACTATTTACAATAAGTAAAACATGTTCTAAACAAAATAGGATAGCTGGTCGATACGCGTTACGAAATGGGTTTACGGGCCATATTGCATTCCACGGCCCATAACTGGGGCCTCATACAAAGCTGTTGGAAAATTGGATTTCAAGTCTACGCCAACCCTCTATGACCCGTAAAGTAGTTTACGACCCGTAAAAGGGGTTTTCCTCCAATATTTGATCCTTCGGGAATGAACCATATTCTACGACTCGTAAATCACTGCACAACCTATCTGCATATTCCTCAAATCAACTTCATAAGATAGTCCCTCACTGGAATTGTCCACAAACAACTTCATGACCCGTAAACTAATCTATGGCCCGTAAGTCTCGTATTGCATCAAAATTTAGCAATTTCTGTATTTCCTCCCAAAATCAAAGCCAAACCTAAAATATAACAAACATAACACAAAAACACATAAAACCAACTAACATCGCATTGAGAACACGCAAAATGCCAAGTTTGAAGCATCAAAACTGTTGTATTTTGATAGCACATCACCTAACAGGCTTTAGGACCTCAAGAAACAACTAGAGAAACCTCTCAAGGCATGAGGGGTAGTTCTAGAGAAGGTCATGGTGCACGGAGAGGTGGTGCAGTTGGAGGCCTATAGGCTAGTAGTGGTCGTAGAGTTTGCTATACCATTCCTAATAGGGCCGAGGCAGAGGCTTCTGATGCAGTTGTCACAGGTTGGTTCCAGTATGCCACTATTTATTTTTAGTTTTATTTGATCCAGGCTCTACTTATTGATATATATCAACATATTTTACATATGATATTGATATAATGTGTGAGCCGCTTGCCGAGCCTATTTATGTTTCCACGCTAATAGGTGAATCTTTAGTGGTGAAACAAGTTTATCGGGTCGTGTTGTAACTTTTATAGATAGAGATACTATTGCTAATCTGATATTGTTGTACATGGCAGAGTTTGTGTGCCTAAAGTTAGGGATTGGGTGAGATTGATATTAGAGAATGCCCATTGTGCTAGATTCCATCCATTCGGGTGTGGCTAAGATGTATCATGATCTTAAACAGTATTATTGGTGGTTTGGCATAAGGAGAGACCTAGTTGAATTTGTGGACAAGTGCTTGAATTGTCAACATATGAAGCATGATCATCAAAAGCCCGATGGATCGATGCAAACGATGCCCATTCTCGAATGAAAGTTGGAGAGAGTGACTATGGACTTTGTTATAGGTTTGCCCATGGCTTGGGAAAGTTTGACTCAGTTTGGGTGGCGGTTGATCGATTGACCAAGTCGGCACACTTCATACTGAAGAAGACTAACTGCCATGCAGAGCAATTAGCTAAGTTGTATATCCAGGACATTGTTAGATTGCATATGGTGCCAATATCTATAGTATCAAACAGAGGGTCTGTGTTCACTTCTCACTTTTAGTGGGCTTTACAACATGACTTGGGTACTAAAATGGATTTGAGTTTAGCTTTACACCCTCATACTAATGGTCAGTCAGTCTGCACCATTCAGGTGTTGGCGAATATGCTTAGGACATGTGTTATTGACTTTGGGGCCCAATAGGACTAGTACTTACCATTGACAGAGTTTGCATATAATAATGGTTACTGTTCCAGCATCCAGATGGCACCATTTAAGACCTTATATGGTCGAAGATATAGATCACCTATTGGATGATTTAATTCAAGTTTTGCCAAGATGTTGGGTGTTGATTTGCTTTAGGATGTCATTGATTAGGTTCGACTAATTCAGAGTAGACTTTTAACAGATCAGAGTCACCATAAGAGCTATGTTGATAAGAGGGTTAGGCCTCGGTTGATGATAATGTTTAGCTAAAAGTTTCACCTATGAAGGGTGTGATGAGATTCAAGAAGAGAGGCAAGCTTACTTTCAGATTCATTGGCTCTTTTGAGATTTTGAAGAGAGTTGGTGACGTAGCCTATTAGTTGGCTTCTCGATTTATTCTATTTTTCATGTTTCTATACTTCGCTGGTACATTCCAGATGAGTTCCATGTGATTTCATATGACTCTGCTGAGTTGGGTCTAGATTTGTCCTTTGGAGAAGAGCCTATAGCCATATTGGGCAGGCAGGTCCAGAGATTGAGATCCAAGGATACACCTTCTGTGAAGGTTCAGTGGTGGCACTGTTCTTTTGACGAGGCCACTGGGAGTTGGAGTCTGACATGCGGGCCAGATATCCCAGTATTTTTAAGGCTTCACTTACTCCTCTTTTCTTTATGTTCAAGGGTGAACATTCTTTTTAGTAGTGAATGATTTAATGAACTAGTTGGTCCTTTGCCTTTATATATGAAAATTATTGTTTTACCCTTTTGTAAGTTGCTTTGGGCCTACTTTGAACTATTTGAATGGTTAGAACTGAAATCTTTAGTTTTAAAAGTTAAAAATATGAGTTTTGGTCCTTTTGGAAGCTTTCTTTGTTGAAAAAGTGAGTTTTTGGGTCATTCTGAGTTTTAGAGATTGAATTGGGGATCCATCGATTCCGTTAGCTCCAGTATGTCGAACCTGAACTACATGATGTTGCAAAACTGAATATGGAGTTAAAATGAGGTTTTTAGGCCCAAAGTTGTGATTTTAGTCATTTCAGGAACTAAAGTTCAAGTTTGGTCAAAATTAGGAGTTGGAAGCTCAGATCGGAATTGCAACAGTTCTAATAGTTCTGGATAGTGAAACTAACACTGAAAAATGGTCTTGTCATAATTTTTAGAGTTGTCGAGGGCAATTTTGGTATTTTGATGCTTATAACTACTTTTATTGACTTGAATAGATAACTGTAGTGAGAAGGCCTTAGAACTAATTTCTGATGATTCTGTTTAATCCGGATCACTATTTCTAGTATGGATTCATATAAAGTTTGTGAAATTCTGAGTTCGAATGAGTTTCGGGGGTCCATTCCGAGTAGGGAAATAGGACTTAGGTTGCTAATTTTTGCTAATAATGGTGCAGACATCCTTCTTCTCCGCGTTCACGGAGAAGCCTCCACATTGGCGGAGGTGTGGGTTTGCTGAGCTCTGCGATCATGGACTAGGTCACGCTTTCACGGAGTTGAGGCCTTTAGGTCTCCGCGTTCATGGGTTGGGCTTAGTGATCACAGAGTAGTTTTTATACCTGGACAGTTTTAAACTCATGAAACACCATTTTTAATCCATTTCCAAATTTCTAAGCTTTTTGGGGCGATTTTGAAGAAAGCTTTTCGAAGATTCTTGTTAGGTAAGTGTTTCTAACACTAAATGAATAATTTTCCATGAGTTTTAGCTTAATTTTATCCTTGATTTCATGAAATTAATTACCCAAATGGTGGTTTTTAGACTATGTTTTCCAAAATTTAACTGTTGATTTCTCATTCAATTTAAACTTGACTTTAATGGGATTTTCGCCCATGAACTCAGGTGTTCTAGTAAGACATGATTTTGAAATCAATTTTCAGATTTAAGACTTTCAAATTTTAGCCCTAATTTGACTATTTTGGCCCTAAGCCATACTATGCCAATATGGGTATCAAAATGCTTCTCTTGATGGGTGGTAATTATTGTTGATAGTGAGTGATCTAATTGGAGGCTCGATTTGAGGGTTTCAATTGACTGAAAGCTTGTCCGAGTGTGATTTCGGCATCGAGGTAGGTTTGGGTAACCTTTTTAGGACTGGCTTTGAGTTATTGATCTTGTCAAGTGATAATTGCAAGATTCAGATGGATAATTGTGTAATTATCCATTAAGATCAAGCTTAAATTGAATGAGAAATCAATGATTTAAGTTTGGAAAACTTAGTTCAGAAACCCCAAATTTTGAGTGATTAGATCCATGAAATCAAAGCTGAAATCAAGACAAAAATCTTAGAAAATTCTCAATTTAGGGTTAGAAACACTTACTCAACACAAATCTTTGAAAACCCTTTTCCAAAATCGCCCCAAAAAGCTTAGAAGTTTGAAAATGGATTAAAAATGGTGTTTTCCGAATTAAAAACTGTTCAAGTATGTAAAGTGCTCCGCGAACTTGGAGCCCATCCCGCGATCGCGGAGTGTAAACTCCTAAGACCTCCACGAATGCAGAGGCTCCTCCATGAACACGGAGCAGAGAGTGACCCTGCACCAGATATCAGCAAAATCAGCAACTTAAGTCCAATTTTCCTACTCGAAATGGACCTCTTAAACACATCTCAACTCAAAATTTCAAAAAATTTATATGTATCCATACCAGAGATCGCGATCTGGACTCAATGGAATCATTAGAAATCAATTTTAAGGTTTTTTCATCACATTTACCAATTCAAGTCAATAAAACTAAGTTATCAAAATACCAAAATTACCCTCGCAAGCTCCAAAGACCATCTTTAGTGTTAGTTTCACCATCCAAAATTATTGAAACTGTCAAAATTTTGATCCTAG
This sequence comes from Solanum medicagineum, assembly GCA_026153255.1. Taxonomy (NCBI): domain Eukaryota; kingdom Viridiplantae; phylum Streptophyta; class Magnoliopsida; order Solanales; family Solanaceae; genus Solanum; species Solanum medicagineum. Next base: position 16,451 of record JAPFFP010074544.1, on the reverse strand, counting down.
CTTCCCGAGTCCAAATCCTGACCAAAGTCAAACTTTAGTTCCGAAAACTACTAAAATCATAACTTTGGGCCTAAAAATATCATTTTAACTCCAAATTCAGTTCTACAGCTTCCTGTAGTTCAGTTTCGACATTTTGGATCTAATGAAATTGATAGATCCCCAATCCTACCTTCAAAACTCAAAATGACACAAAAACTGACTTTTTCAACAACTTAAACTTTCAAAAAAGATGAAAAATGATGTTTCCAATTTTTAAAACTCAGGATTTCAATCCTAACAATTTAAACAGTTCAAAGTAGGCCCAAAGCAACTTACGAAAGGGTAAAATGGTAATTTTCATAGAAAAAGTAAAAAATGACCAACCAGGTCATTACATCATTCACTCTAAAAAGAATGTTCATGCTCGAAGATAAGGAAAATAAGAGTATCTAAAGCTTAAAATTTTTTGGAATATTTGGCCTGCATGTTAGACTCCAACTCCCACGTGGCCTCATTAATAGAGCGGTGCCGCCACTGAACCTTCACAAAAGGTATATTTTTGGATCTTAATCTCTAGACCTACTTGTCCAATATAGCTATAGGTTTCTCTTCAAAGGACATCTCTAGACCCAACTCAATAGAGTCATAAGAAATCACATGGGACTTATCTGGAATATATCGGCGGAGCATAGAAACATGAAAAACATAATGAACAGAAGATAATATCGGTGGTAAAGCCAACTCATAGGCTACCTCTCCAACTCTTCTCACAATCTCAAAAGGTCGAATGAATCTGGGACTAAGCTTGCCTCTCTTCCCAAATCTTATCACACCCTCCATGGGTGAAGCTTTCAGGCAAACATTGTCACTAATAGAGAAGTCAAGAGTCCTAACCCTTCTATCAGTATAAATCTTCTGCCAACTTCCGGCTGTCAGAAGTCTACTCTGAATTAGTCAGACCCGGTCCATGGCATCCTGAAGTAAATCAACACCCAACACATTAGTGGAACCTGAATCAAACATCCAACGGGTGATCAATGTCTTCGGCTTTACAAGGCATCAAACAGTGCCATCTGGATGCTGGAATGGTAACTATTGTTATATACAAACACTGCTAATGGTAGGTAGAGGTCCCATCGGGCTCGAAAATCAATAATGCAGGCCCTAAGTAAGTCCTCCAACACCTGAATGGTACACTCTGACTGACTATTAGCCTGAGGGTGAAAAACTGAACTCAAATCGTCTCTAGTACCCAAACCATGCTATAAATAGAGTGTCAAAATGGGCTGCCTAACCCAACCCAACCCAACCCTAACGGGCTAGAGTTAAACATGTTAGGATGGGCTGGTCCTTTTAACTAAAGGGCCTATAAAATAGCAGCCCAACCCAGCCCTATGTAGGCCACAGGTTGGGACGGATTTGCCCTTTTACCTAAAAGACGGACAAAGCAAACCTTCTTAGAAAGACTATGCAACATTAAAAAACAGAACACCAATACATCCAAAATTCCACATATCCATAAGTTTCACACTTCAGTAGAATATGTACAAAATAACAAATTGTCAAGATACAATATTGATAGGATTCATCAAAGTAACATACATTACATAATTATTTTAATCATAAGCAAGACAACAAAAGGAAAAATGAAAAATTAGGCATAAATACCTGCTTCAAGCCTTAAATGAAAGTGAAAAACAGTGGTAAAGTAACTATTAAGCCAAAGAAAAGAGGCAAATGTTACATTAAATGAAAGTAAAATAGAAAACCTAATGAAGTATTTGACTAAAAAGTAAATCTAATGGGCTAATGGCCCTAAATATGATTGTGCAAATGAAATGATTGGACTTGATTTTATATTTTTTAAATATTTATTGACAAAATCTTAATAGATAAAACACTACATAAAAATATATAATAAATATTTTTAAAATTCAAGGATAACGAGCTAGACTCTGAGGTTCGTAGGTTGGGCCCATGAGGCTAGCAGGCTAAATGAGGGCGGGCCAAAAGCCTCATTCCTAAATGGGCTAAAAAAATTTAGCCCAACCCCACTTAATTCAAGAATTGGGTTGGGCCGGCCTTAAGGGTCAAGCCCATTTTGACAGCTCTAGTTGTAAAGCCTGCCAAAACTGAGAAGTAAACACAGACCCTCTGCCTGATACTATAGATACTAGCATACCATGCAATCTGAAAATGTCCGGGACATACAATCTAGCCAACTGCTCTTCATTGTAGCTAGTCTTCACCCAAACTGAATCAAACTTGCCCAAGGCCATGGGCAAACCTGTAACAAAGTCCATAGTCACCTACTCCCATTTCCACTCGAGAATAGGTGTCCTTTGCATCGATCTATGGAGCTTTTGATGCTCATATTTCACCGGTTGGCAATTCAAACACTTGGCCACAAACTCAGCTATGTCTCTCCTCATGACAAACCACTAATAATGTTGTTTAAGATCATGAAACTTCTTAGCCACACCCAGATAGACGGAATATCTAGCACAATGACCCTCCTCTAATATCAATATCACCTAATCCCCAACTTTAGGCACACAAACTCTACCATCACCCTTCAATACACCACCAAAATCAATAATAACCACCTTGGCTTCACCTCTCAACACTTTATCATGAATCATGCATGATCTGGGGTCCTTGAACTAGTGAGCACATATCTGATCAAACAAAGAAGATCCAGCCTCAACAAATGCCAAAATGCTTTGAAGAGGAGAAATGTCCAATCGGACCATCTGCCTAGCAAATGACTGAACCTCTAGAGCTGAGGGCCTCTCCTCATCCATCAAGAATGCCAAACTCCCCATACTAGTAGCCCTCCAGCTCAAAGCATCTGCCACCACATTTGTCTTTCTAGGGTTATATAAAATAGAGATATCATAGTCCTTAAGCAACTCCAACAACCTACGTAGTCTCATGTTACGATTAGGCTAAGTAAGGATGTATTCGAGACTCCAGTGATCGGTAAAGATCTCACAATGCACCCCATAAAGATAATGTTGACACAATTTCAACACAATCACAACTACAGCCAACTCCAAGTCATGGGTAGGGTACTTCTTCTCATGCATCTTCAAGTGTCTATAAGTATAAGGTTTCACCCTCCGCTTTTGCATCAATACACTACCCAAACACATACCTAAAATATCACAATATACCATAAATGGAACTCCTTCCTTGGGTAAAGCAGGAAAAGGTGCAAAAGTCAATAAATCTTTGAGCTTTTGGAAGCTAAGCTCACATTCATCTGACCACTGGAATGCTACAATCTTTTGAGTTAATCTGGTCAACAGGGCTGCTATAGATGAGAAGCACTGAACAAAATGCCAATAATCCCTGCTGAACCAAGGAAACTCTAAAACCTAGTCACCGATGCCTAGCCCACTCACGAACAACTGCTACCTTGGCCGGATCGACCATAATACCCTCTTTTGACACAACTGGCCAAGAAATGCAATCGACAAGGCAAAACTCACACTTTGAGAACTTAGCATATACTTTTCTTCCTTCAATCTCTGAAGTACAATCCTCAAGTGCTGAACATGATCTGCCTCACTCTTGGAATAGACCAAGATATCATCAATAAACACAATCACAAAGATGTCTAAATAAGGCCTGAACACTTGGTTCATTAACTCCACAAAAGCAATCGGGGCATTAGTCAACCCAAATGACATAACCACAAACTCATAATGCCCGTAATGGGTCTTAAAGACTATCTTCGGGATATTAGACTCTCTAGGTCTCAGCTTATAGTAACCATACCTCAAGTCAATCTTAGAGAACACCGAGGAACACTAGAACTAGTCAAAAAGATCATAAATGAAAGGAAAGGTATATTTGTTCTTGATGGTAACTTTGTTGAGTTGACGATAGTCAATACACATATGCGTATTATTTTCTTTCTTCTTCACAAATAATACTGGAGCACTCCAGGGAGATACATTTAGACGGATAAAGACTTTCTTTAACAAATCTTCCGACTATTCCTTCAACTCATTCAATTTAGCAATAACCATACGATAAGGAGCTACATATAGAGGCTTAGTGCCCGGCTCTATATCAATTGAAAATTCAATATCAGGATCCAGAGGAACCCCAGGAAAATCAGTAGAAAATACATCCATAAACTCTCTAGCAACCCTGGTATTCTCCACGATGGGTACTCCTGAGAAACAACCAGAATATGAGCTAAATATGCCAAACAACCCTTCCTCATCAATCGACAAGCATGCATACAAGCAAAACGCCCTTATAATAGGAGCTAGGTTCTCTGGTCCACATCAACTGAGGTAGATCAGGGCAAGATAAGGTCACAGTCTTCGCATGACAATCAAGAATAGCATGATAAGGTGACAACTAGTCCATACCAAATATCACATCAAAATCTACTATTCAAACAATATCATATCAACAACAGTATCTGTCCCCATAAAAGTTACAAAACAATCACGATAAACTTGATTCACCACTAAAGATTCACCTACCAGGGTGAAAACAAAAATAGGCTCAGCAAGCGGCTCACTATAATATTAAGATCTAAAGGAAAATATACCGATATATATGAATAAGTCTAGCTTGGATCAAATAAAACTGAAGCTGAATGGTGGCTACTGGAACTATTGCCATGATAACTGCATTAGAAGCCTCTGTCGTGACCTTGTAAGGAATAGCATAACAAACTCTATGACCATCACTAGTCTGTGGGCCTTTGATGTTCTGCAAAAATACAAGAGTTTTGATGCTTAAAACTTATAATTTTGTATGTGTTCAATGCGATGTTAGTTGGTTTTATGTGTTTTTGTGTTTATGTTTGAAGGATTACAGGTTGGCCTTGATTTTGGAGAAAATTGTAGAAGTTGCTGAGTTTTGTTGTTATACGAGATCCTTTTTACGGGCCGTGGATAATTCTACGGGCCATAGGGTGGTTTCGTGAACAATTTTAGTGAGGGGATACATGAACATGCAGATGAGCCGTAGAGAGTTTTACGAGTGGTAGAACATGGTTCGTGCCCCGAGGATCAGAGACTTGGACTTTCAGGAATTTCATAATACGAATCCCCCTTTAGGGTCGTAACGACTTTATAGTCATAAAGTGGTGTCATAGAGTTGAAGTCCAAATTTTCAGCAGCTGGGTATGAGATTTCGATCACGGGTCGTGGAATGAATACGACCCGTAAAATACCTTACGTTGGTGTGCTGACCAGTAATCCTATTTTGTTTAGGACTTGAATTTTAATTATTATAAATAGATTTTTAGGTTATTTTTTTTGGAAGTTTTCGCCTAGTACTCAGAGAACTTAATATCTAGAGAGAAAAAATTGTAAGATCATATTTTAGAGTCTTTGAGAACACTTGTGTTTGAATGTTACCTTGAAGCTTGTGATTCTTATTGAAGTTTGATTTTGCTTGTTCTTAATTCTATTGTGTAAGTATTCAATTATGTCTTCTTAATTCATAATTCTTGCATCTAAACATAGCATGAGTAGCTAAGTCCACAACCCCATAAAGAACTAAGAAAGTAAAATCGGATAATTCATGATTCTTGGAAAGTGTATATGCATGTATTAATTAACTCTCGTCGTTTTGTATGTTTTATAGTGGTGGCCAACAATAGAATCTTCCTAGTGCTACTGACTGGACCAAGGTAGTAATGATTAGGAAAAGAGATTAATTAGCAGGATTTGATTGATATGTTCTCATCTATCAACCAAACGGGGCCAAGGGGAGGTTTTTCTATGACTAATAGGTAAGGGTTAGTATTGAACACTATGGAGATGGGCTAAGTCGCATGGTGAAATTCACATATCACCTTTGACCAAACAGATTGGTGAATATAACTTATCGTTCTGCATACTATACATTAGAAAAGAATTAGGTTATCCGGTTATACTACTAACTTGGGGAATCATGGGGAATACAATACCCTAGTTTCTCTCCATATTGACTTTTCTCTTGTGATAGTTAGTTTAGTTATATTTCTCATTGATTATTGCAAACCCTCCCCCTTTGGGGATGTAAGTTGGTTGATCATTCAAATTGCAAATTGGTGAATTCTCTTGAGTCTACATATTCCCTGTGGGTTCGACCCTAGCCTTTGTTAGGTTCTATTTCTTGACAGAAACCACTTTATCCTCTAAAAAGGAGGTGTAACTTGGGCGACATCAGCCCCCATGGGAACCACCTTTCCCTGTACCACGACCTCCTCTAACACCAGCCCTTATGCCCTATGAGTTGTCTCTGGCTGCTACCTGAGGTCCTGAAGCCTAAGTAGGAAATACCCGATATGGAGAACAGTTGGCGAAGTGTCCAACCTCATCATAAACATAACAAGCCTTGGGGTCTCTCCCCAAAGATGATTGTGTTGAGGAACTACCGTGCCTGGGTGCACTACTTACCTGAGTAGATCTGGGTTTATCAACACTATCAGATGTTGGGAGAGCTGCCTAAACTATTTGACCTTGATGGCTCTGCCTTTGAATCTTTCAGTCCCGTAGCGGGTGCCTACTAAACTATCCATGTCGACGGAACCTATTCCTTCCACTCTATCTATCCTACCTGATACGCTCTATCATACGAGCGTGATGCATAATACTTTGGAAAGTACCTCCAGCCAACACCAAGGAAGATGTAGCCTCCTGAAGATACCCTGCTAAGCCCTTGGTAAACCATCGAATCCTCTCGAACTCCGCAGGGATGCTAGAGAAGTCATATCTGGATAAGGCATGAAATCTAGCCTCGAAGTTAGAAACAAACATAGATCCCTTTTGTAGCCTATAAAACTCATTTTGATGGTTGTCTCGAAGGCTGTAGGGTACATACCTTTTCAAAAATATCTCAGCAACCTGTCCCCAGGTCATAACTGGAGATCCAACAAGTCGGTGAGCTACCACTGACCTCCACTATTCATTGGCAAGGCCAGTGAATTGACATGATGTGTAGGCAACTCCATGCGACTTAAGAATAGCCGGATTACATAATTGGTCCTGCTAATCAAATAGTAAATCATAATCTCTATCGATAAGAGTGTCATCAAATCAGGGTGGAGCCAACCACTCAAACCTCTCAAAATGCTTCTACTCTATTGTAAACATGGCTAGAATAGCAGAAGATGGTGGCACCATAAATAAGGAAGGGGCAATAGATGGAGCAATAGCCAAACTTTGAAATTGAATACTCAAACTCGGTCTAGATGCCTTAAGTGGAGTAATAAAAGTCACAAAAGGATTTACTAGAGATGAAGAAGTCCTCATATGAATCATAGCCGGCTCTGGTAGAGTGGTACAAGGACCAACCGGTGGGGTAGAAACTAGTATCTCAATAGTAGCTGGGATTGCAGGAGCTCTCTCCAATCTAGCGAATAACCTCATAGGTAGCGCCAACACTAATGGTTTAGAGATGGAGCTGAAGGCTGTGGAATAGGATCAGTAGGCCTCTCTGGCACCATAGTAGGCTCTAAGAAGCTGATTAGGGCTATCCCCTGGACAGAGCTGCCCCCTTAGAAATATTTTGGCCCTTAGCCTTAGCACAAGCTCTGCCTCGACCTCGAGTAGGAGTCGCATTCGCTAACTTGGGCTCTCCTACTGAGCAACAAGATTGGGCAATTGGCATCTACGCAGAAGGAGTATATTAGATACTCTCCAAATAGGTAATACAAAGGAACTCACGAAGGGAGACAAAAGGTGAAGATTTTTCCTAAGAAGTACATAGCCTCCTGAAGATTGGTGTGGACATCTACACACTTATCTATGAGACTCTACTAGACACCCTGCTCGTGACTCACGAGCCCAATGATCCTAGAGCTCTGATACCAAATATGTCATGATCCAATACAGATCACAACTAAAGAAAAATAAACTAGAAATACAACCTCATAAGATATAAGAAATCTCCCTAAACCTGGATTCATGAGTATAAGAGCATCTGAACAGTATGGAAGGTAAATACAACTGTTTCGAAGAAAATATAATACTATTCTATAAATATCTGATATATAGCCTGAGAGAAAAAGAATAAAAGAGGATCCAAAGATCCACGACGACTCAGGGTCTGAGCCTCACCACTGAGATCCAGATGGTAATAATAACACTTGGATGAAAGGATTAATTACCCTATCCTGTACCATGTGCACGATCTGCAGGGTGGAAACAAAATGGGAGTGAGTACATCGAAATGTGCCAGTAGGTTCAATCGACTAGGTAAGAAAAATTGAATAAGTATATAATACGAAGAACCCTATACTTGCATCCGAAAAGGTTAGCACAAAATGATAATGCATGTACCATAGTAATGAGCTAAAATGTCCTCAAGAAACCATGATGTCATATAACCACATTAGGAAATATAATGCACAACTAATCATGCCAAAGACCAAGGGTGTTACGACCTTGCTATCTGCCTATTGTCAAGTAATATCCGTTTGCCATAATATTGCCACCTACCCATGGTCAAGTAACAATATGATGCCAATTCCTTGCCACCTTCCAGTGGTTAAGATATGAGAAGTATGAATCTCACCCTTGCCTCCTGCCCCGGTCAAGGGGGTGGTTCCAACATGAGTCATAATGCCCTTGCCTCCTAACTGGGTCAAGGGATGTGACAAACCACACAAAATAGAGATAAATCAATAGTGCAACCCAATTATGCATGTAGACATGCAAATAGCACCACAATAGGGATTGTAAGGCATGAAACTCATATAGATCATACACACCTAAGAAATAGTATCAAGTATCACAAGTAATGCCCAAACCATCATTATATTTTAAATCATCATAATTAAATCAATAATCGAGAATTTCAATCATATCGAACCTAACTCATCCCAAGTGTGCAAGAATATCAATATTATGGACCTAACTCATCCCAAATATGCAAGTATGACCATTATACCGGACTTGACTCGTTCCAAGTATACAATTATAACAATGATACCGATCCTATCTCAACCCAACAATACAAGAACATCATTAATACTTGACCTTACTCGTCCCAACTATTCTAACAAGACTCACTTAGTCAAATTCTATCTCCAATCCTCATCAAGTCATCATAATTCAACTTAGTTCATCAATATGATCAAGATTATACCATAATTTGGTGCCGAAATTACTTTCCATCATCATTTCAATACAACAACTCAACTGTAGAACTATCCATCTAAATCTCACAATTATCACATAACAAGATCAATTACTTAAAATTTAGTATCAAAAGGTTAGCGGAACCTACCTTGATGTTGAAATTGCACTCAGACATGCTTTCAATCAACTCAAATCCTCAAATCGATCCCCAATTGGATCAAACATTATCGATAATAGTTATTACTCATCAAGAGAAGCATTTAATATCCATATTGGCATAGTTTACGCTTAGGGGAAAAAATAGTCAAAATTAGGGCAAAAATTCAAAAGTCTCAAATCTAGAAATTGATTTCGAAATTCTACACAAAAAGTAGAGTTCATGGGTAAAAATTCCATTCAGATCAAACTTAAATTGATTGAGAAATCAATGATTAAAGTTTGGAAAACTTGGTCCAAAAACTCCCAATTTTGAGTGATTAAATCCATGAAATCAAAGCTAAAATCAAGATAAAACTCATAGAAAAATTCTTAGTTTAGGGTTATAAACTCTTACCCAACACAAATCTTTGAAAGACCTTCTTCAAAATCGCTCCAAAAGCTTAGAAGTTCAACATGGATTATAAATGGTGTTTCCCGAATTAAAAATGTTCAGGTATGTAAAATGCTCCACGAATGCGTATCGCATCCCGCGATCATGGAATATAAACTCCCAAGACGTCTAAAAACATGGAGGTTCCCCCGGAAATGTGGAGAAGAGAGTGACCCTGCACCGGATATCAGCAAAATCAACAACCTAAGTCCAGTTTTCCTACTTGCAACGGACCCCCGTAACTCATCTAAAATCAGAATTTCACAAAATTTATATGTATCCATACTGGAAATAGAGACAAAACTCAATAGAATCATCAAAAATCAATTTTAAGGCCTTCTCGCCACATTTACCGATTCAAGTCAATAAAACTAGTTTAAGGCATCAAAATACCAAAATTATCCTCGAAAATTTCAAAAATCATGATGAGCCCATTTTTAACGTGATTTTCACCATCCAAAACTATTGAAACTTTTGAAATTCCAATCTTAGCTTTTGAACCCCAAATGTTGACCAAAGTCAAGCTTTGGTTTTGGAAATGACTAAACTCACAACTTTGGGCCTAAAAATCTCATTTTAACTCAAAATTCAGTTTTGCAACTTCCTATAGTTTAGTTTTGATATTTTGGAGCTAATGGAATCGATGGATCCTCTATCCAAAATCAAAAACTCAAAATGACACAAAAATTTACTTTTTCAACAATTTAAGCTTTCAAAAAGACCAAAATTCATGTTTTCAATTTTTAAAACTCAGGATTTTAGTTCTAACCATCAAAATAGTTCAAAGGAGGCAAAGCAACTTATGAAAAGGTAAAATAGTAATTTTCACAGATAAAGATGAAAATGACCAACCAGGTCATTACAAACTGCGACGCTTTTCCATCGATTTTGATGAAAAAAGTGACACAGTACGTCACTTTTATTCATCATTTTCAAGAGTTTTTAAGTAGTGGAGTGATGTGCTGTCATACTATAGCACATTTGGTACCTAATATAAGGGATTTTGTGAGTTCTCAAAGTAACTTGTTTGTGTTTTGATATGTTTTTGTGTTAATCTTGTAGAAAAGTTTGGTTGGCAGGATTTTGAAGAAAGGTTGAAAATTTATCCATAGGCCATCTGAGCCCACCTACGAGTCGTAGCTCACAATGCGAGTCGAAGGTTGTGTCGTTGCAGGAATCAGAGACCAAAAATCAGAAATCTGCCAAGTGAAGGTCACTCCTACGAGTCCAGCCTATGAGTCATAAGACACTCTACGACTCATATAGGTGGACTCGTAGCAAGAATCAGAAAACCAAAATTTTGGACTAAAAAATTGAAGACCAAGACTACGAGACCAACATGCGTGTCATAGCACAAGCAACGACTTGTACCTATAGATCATACCAGTTTAGTCCAAGATGCCAAGATCTTGATACTAGACCCCGACTACGACTTGTAGGTTCCCCTATGAGTTATAATTGTGAAACTTATTAGCTGCCAGCTGCCTTTTCTGTGCAAATTTTAGGGTTCTTTTGTACACACTATATGTAGTTTAAGTTAGGTTATTTTGAAGGAGCTATAAGAGACACTACTCCAAGATATTTTTGAAGCTTTTCTTAGATTTTAGATTAGATTATTTGTTCTTTCTTGAAGAACTCATTTTGAGAAATTACAAATCTTGCTTTGTACGTATTGTTGATCAATCAAGATTGTGGGTTGGCAACTTGTGGTGCCTATTTCCTTCGTTGTTATTGGTGAAACTATCAACTATGTCTCTTATTTGCATTTTTTTGTGTTTTGCTTTAGCCATGTGTAGCTAATCACCCACAACTTGGGGTTGTGGAAACCATGGGTAGTTGACTTGAAATGACCTAGTTTTTGTGCATTTCTATGATTGGGTTTTGCATGTATCGTCTATTTCCCTTCGTTATTTATGTTGTTTGGTGGTGTCCAACACCAAACCCTACCTACTATCACGATCCCGACCAAGGTAGTGACGAATAGGAAAAGGGAAGTAGATGACAAGATTCGTTTGATGTGTTCTCGTCTAATCGAGCAAACCTGACCAAGAGGAGGTTGACTGGGACAATAGGTAAAGGTTAGTTGGCACGCCATGGTAGCCGACCAAGCGTCATGGTGAAATTTGACCTTCACCTTCACAAGAAGGCTGGAAGAACCTAAGTTACCGTCCTGCATGCGATTCACCAACTATAGTTATGTTATCTATGGTATTTGAGTCAACGAGCCATGGGGAGCACAATTCCCAAGTTTTCCCCAAATTTGAGTGTTTTCTCGCATTTTAGTTAGTGTTTATTTTATCTTAGTTTTTGAATCACATGAAACCCCCCTATTTGGAGATTGTAGTTATAGACACCAGAAATGATTAGTGGTGAATTCTTATAGTCAAGCCCTGTATTCCCTGTGAATTCGACCCTAACCTCGGTTAGGTTAATTACTGATAGCGACCACTTTCTTATTAGAGCGTGACCATCATCATTAAATTCTGGTGTCATTGCTGGGGAATTCTTTGCTTCATAGTATGCTATTGTATGTAGAAACCTTCTGAGGCTCATGAAGCCCATCAATGCACCAGGGTTGAGTGAAGTCATGGTCAGGGGTGAGACAGTCGACATCTAAGCTGAGACCATTCGAAGGGTATAATTCAGGATGAATTACAGAGCCCCAAATTCTATAGCAGAATAGGACCATAGGATGGTATAGATGAGGAAAGCAGTTAATCAGAATGATGCTGGGCTGAAAACAAAGTTATTGAGGTGGATAGCAGGTCAAATTTGCAAGGAAGATGTTGAGCCAATATGGGTTACGGATCATGGCAAGCATATTCCGAAGGCCCATCTCTCATTTAGGGCAAAGTTCTAGTCATCTATTATCCGAATGCGCATCAGGCCCACATTCACAGATAATGTGATCACATTAGAGAGGGCCGTGTTGTTGGTGAGCATCTTGGTAGTGTATGAAATTGATTAGGCCCAAGTGTTGGCAGAACAGATTCATGAGTTGGCAGTTCGCACTCATCAAGCCTTGCCATTCCCTATTCTAATTCATAGATTGTGCAAGGAAGCAGGTGTGATGGTGTCTCTGCAATTGGACTCTCATGTAGAGGCTTTGCGCACAACAGACCCTAGCCTAATCATGGTGGATGAAAACCCAATCGCCCTACAAAGAGCTATCCCACCTCCTATGAGAGAGCATTCCTGGTAGAGCCCCAGATGTCAGGTTCACCTCCAGCTACTACTAGCACTACTCCGGCTACTACAGAGCTGACACCTGTAGCTAAGATCGAGTTGACCCCTTTATCCAGCAATCGAGCACCAGCAACTCCTTCTTTACATGTTGACCCTCTTTTCTCTATTGTCGCATTTCAGGCTTTATTGCGCAGGGTTACTGTAGCAGAGGGGAGGCTTTTTGAATTATCAGCACGGGTTCGTCTGTTGATTGATCAATCTATTCGGGACTCCGAGGATAGGATGAAGGCATTTGCCCGAGAGTTAGTTGATGATAGAGTCCGAGCGGTTGATGCACGGATTGATGCATTTGAGGCTAGAGTCCAGAAGAGGCTCGAGGGTGCTAGGCCTGCCGACATGAGTGCGGTTACTGAGGCATTGGCCTAATTTAAGGTCGACTTATTATAGATATCGGTAGCCCTTGTTCTAGCTCCGGAGGGAGCACCGATGGGAGATGAGGCATTTGATTGGCTCGCTGACCGTCTGGACACTAGAGGGAAGAGGCCTCTAGAGAACGATGATCCATAGCTAGCCCCAAAGAAGTAGAGACAGGAGGGAAGCCCCATACCTGAGGAGGTGGTGCAGGAGTTATTGTTAATAGCGGCTATGCAGAGAGAGAGAGAGCACAACACACCCCGCCTGGAGAGGGTACTTCCAGCACTGCAGCAGAGGAGGAGTGACATCCCTAGGACCCCACTGATCATACCGAGACTGGTGCATGAACACGAATATGTTTGACTTTTTTTGACCCCAGATCTTATCTTGACATTTTAGATACTTTCTTCTCTTTCCAGACAATATTTGTTATTATGTTGATTTTTGTTTGTGTTTTAATCATGTTTATGTTAGATGTTATTTTTACTTCTACTTTGGATGTTTATTTTTGGTTTTTAATGAATGTATGTATATATTTCTATATTATAGTGTTTTGTTTTTGTTTTTGTCTTTACTTTTAGGACAAAGTATCATCTTTTGGTGGGGTGGTGGATGTTATGGATTAAGGTGAAGTCTGAGTAACCTCAAGTCCATAATTTCCCCTATTTTTGATCCCAAAGTTCTCTTGTCGTGTTTCTTTTTCCTTGTGGATGTTTAATTTTCTGTTGAACCGGCATGTCTTAGAAAGTATAGACAACTTGTAACTGCATAGTAATAATACCTTTCGGCATATATATAGTTCTTAGATTTTCTTTAAACTTTTGATGCAAAATTGGGTACCCCTCAAAATTTTTGAGGTTGTGATTATTGATGCATTCATACATTTTTGTAGTATATGGCAATGTTTGTTCTGATATTGTGAAGGTAAGCTGAGACTGAAAGCATGATCTGCGAGTCTATTCTTGATTGTGGATGCAAATGCCATGTGTGTGAGATTATTTTGATGCATTCATGTATCATTGTATAGACTCAGAACTTGCCCTAGTACTCAAAGATTGGTTTGGTGAATTGATTGATTTGGAAGTGACCTTAGGTCTTTGTTCTGATAGTACGCCCATTTTTGCCTAAATGACCTACCAAATGAACTGGTGAATCCCTTGTTCCAAATGTTTTAGCTTCTCATGTACTCATATTTTTTTCTTGACAACTTGCTAACCTCACCTTATTAGATGAAATACCCTGATATTGGGCCTAATCTATCCTTGAGCATGTGAACCTTGATTGAGGCTAAAAGCATAAGTTGAGGGTGGCTGCATTGATGGCCCTTGTTTGAGGCATAGATATTTTGTACTTCACTTTAGGCTAAAAGCCTAAGTTGAGTGACCCTTATTGTAGTAAAGTAACAAAAATGAGATAGTTAGTTGAGGTGAAAAGAAAGAAAATGACTAATCATGAGTTGGGTGAAGAAAAAGAAAGAAAAAGAGTGCCTTAAGTTGAAAATATTTGCAAAAAAATTAGTTCAAAATGAAGGCACAACTGAAGATTGAAAGAATAAGCCTGGGAAAATTTTAAAAATGGGGAAATAAGGGAGGAGTTGGTGAAAGGGTTAGAGTATGAAAGCAAAAATGTGTTGGTAAACATGGTTCAAGGATAGCTTTTAGTCACTATTTGCCTGAAGTACCATACCAAAGCCCCCTGAGCCCATGTTACAAGTCAATAAGTCCTAAAGTGATCCCAATCTACTTTTGAACCAAACCGAAAAATGAGTATAGGGGAAAGCTTATGGTGTTAGTCATTGTGTATGAATTTCAATTGTGAGAGCGAGAATGCTTCGTCAGCCCCTGATTTTTTAATGTGCTTGAGTGAGTATAAGGGACTTCTTTCTAGTGAGGGAATTTGCACTACATGATTAGCATATGACTATGCCAGTGATTGTGGAAGGTTGATGCTCCTTAGCTTATCATGGTTAGATTGCCAGGTATCCCATTATGTTCTTTTTTGCTAAATAATTTTACAATTCTATTTTAAAAATGGTAGTTGGGTTCCTGAATCAGATAAGTTGATATGTATGCCATTAGTCTAGTTGCTATGTATTTCTCTTTGTTTGTGTAGATTGAGTCATCGCTTGAGGACAAGCAACAATTCTAAGTTGAAGGTATTGATGTACTGTCATAATACAACACATTTGATGCTTAAAACAAGGAATTTTGTGAGTTCTCAAAGTGACTTTTAAGTGTTTTAATGTGGTTTTTTGTTAATCTTGCAAAAAAGTTAGGTTGACATGATTTTGAAGAAAAGTTATAGATTTTGCTGAAGCATAGGTTCATACGATCCCACCTACGAGTCGTAGCTTACACTATGAGTCGTAGGTTGTCTCGTTGCAGGAATCAGAGACCAAAAATCACAAATTTGCAACTTTTAGTGTTATTTTGTACACATTATATATAGTTTAAGTTAGGTTATTTGAAGGAGCGACTAGAGACACTACTCTAAAATATTTTTGAAGCTTTTCTTAGATTTTAGAGTAGATTATTTGTTCTTTCTTGAAAAACTCATTTTGGGAAATTATGAATCTTGCTTTGTACGCATTGTTGATCAATCAAGCTTGTTGGTTTGCAACTTGTGGTGCCTATTTCCTTCATTGTTATTGGTGAAACTCTCAATTATGCCTCTTATTTGCATGTTTGTGTGTTTTGCTTTAGTCATGAGTAGCTAAGTACCCACAACTTGGGGTTGTGGGAACCATGGGTAGTTGAATTGAAATGACCTAGGTCTTGTGCATTTTTATGATTGAGATTTTGCATGTATTTTCTATTTCCCTTTGTTATTAATGTTGTTTGGTGGTGGCCAACACCAAACCCTGCCTACTATCACGATCCCGACCAAGGTAGTCACAAATAGTGAAAGGGAAGTAGATGACATTGATTCAGTTGATGTGTTCCCGTCTAATCGACCAAACTTGACCAATGGGAGGTTGACTAGGACAATAGGTAATGGTTAATTGGCATGCAATGGTAGCCGACCTAGTGCCATGGTGAAATTTGACCTTCACCTTCACAGAGGGTTGGAAGAACCTAAGTTACCATCCTGCATGCGATTCACCAACTGTAGTTATGTTATCTAGGGTATTTGAGTCAACGCGCCATGGGGAGCACAATTTCCAAGTTGTCCCCAAATTTGAG
>JAPFFP010074533.1:11606-23557 GCA_026153255.1 Solanum medicagineum | reverse complement strand
ATTATTTATCAAACTATGCCCAAAAAAATAAATAAAGGTTAAGGATGTGACATAAAGCTAAAAAAGCGACATAAAATGAAGTGGGTGCGAGAAATAATAATAGGTACCTAAACTGTGAGCTAAAAATAAAAAGAATTGAGAAAATTAAAAGGCAACAGGCTCAAAAATCAGAATAAAGCACTCGAAAGTGCTTGAAATAGGAAAAAGGGATCTATGAATTAAAAGTATCAATGTTGGTAGCACAAAAGTGCATATTAGTGCAGAGTCAAGGAGGGTGATTAGTTACTATGTTCCAATCATATCTTACCAAAGGCCCTTGAGCCTACATTACAAGCTAAGAAAGTCCTATAGTGATCCTAAGTCAACAAGTTGAATGTCATGGTCATGAGTATAGGGGCAAGCCTATGGTATTGTACGCAGTATTTGAATATCTATTTTGAGCGCGACTATTTTTGTCAGTCCTAAGTATTGAATTTAAATATACTATTCTGAGTAAGATATGAGACTTTTTCTTTTGTAAGGGCACTTGAATTACATGGTTGATGTTAGGTTGTCTGTGATTGCATCTTTTCTATGTTGCCTTGCTTGTCATAGTTGTGCTGTCAGACATTGGTCTGTATGAGTTTTTTTGATAACTGTCTTGTATATGCACTAATGACTGTGAATGGGTATTTATGATTGATTGAGTGATGATGTATGCCATGACATTGAGGTCTTTGTCTCACTGTATTGCTTATGTAGATTGAGTCTTCTGCTTGAGGACAAGCAACAATTTTAAGTTAAGGGTGTTAATGTGCCACCAGACTACGATACTTTTGATGCTTTAAACTTAGAATTTTGTGTATTCTCAAATTGATGTTAGTAAGTTTGATGTCTTTTTGTGTTGATTTTGCAGATATCAGAAGTCGGGATATTTTTTGTCTAAGTTGTGAAGATTGTAGAATTTTAAGGTTTCATGAGGCCTTCAATGGACCGTGGTTTACTCCACGAGTCGTAGCTTTGTTTCGTTTGTCAAATTAAGTGAAGGTAAATTTTCAAAAGTTTAAGATACGTGTTACCAAATGAGTCATAGACATTTGATGGCCCATATATTGTTTTGTTTTGAAGATAAGAAAATATGCATAAGTGTTGAACCGTTACAAGATGAAGGCTCCCATGAGTCGTTAGTCAAGTGGTCGATTGCACACTATTTTGTGCCTTAAGGATTAGAGATTTTGAAAAATTGATAAAGGGAAGCTAGATGAAACCTCTTACTTGCCATAAGTTTGAAGATGCTCCGTAGGAAGGGTTCATATGTTCAGGATATATTTTAAGCATTGCAGTCTATGAAGGCCAATCATGGACCATGATTTCATCTACGACCCGTAAGTATGTTCGTTTGAGTTCTCAATTCTAGTTTTCTTAATTTTTTTTATTGATGTCACCTAAGTTGCACCTCCTTTTTGGATGCTAAAGTGGTTGTTATCAAAATATAATCTAACCGAGGTTAGGGTCAATCCCACAGAGAATATGGTAGATTTAGAAGAATTTCAAGCAATTAGGGTGGATTAACCTACTTATCTCCCCAAAAGGGGGGGGGGATTTATAAAAATCTATGGAAAGTAATCCTAAACTAAGACAAGTTTAAGATTAGTATGACGAGTAACTTGTCACGACCCTAGCCTAGGGCCTAGATGTGATACGGCGAATAGGGATCCCAAAAGAACCCCAAAAAAGCCTCTTAACTTATCATTACACATCATTGGTCACAGAAGCATATAAAAGACATAAAGAGTAAGAATAAGGGAAAAGGGGCTTAGGTGAAAGTTGCATAACATCATAATCAAGTGACAAAGACTCCAAGATCATATTATAGATACATAACATGTAAAACAAACACCACTAATAGTTAGATAAGAGCGGGGGCCAAGACAAAGAAACCGGGCTCACCCTCATAGTCAAAGTAGAACATAAAGAAGAGTGTCTCAATATATAATAAGAACAACATAGACTAAGGTCTTCGATGTGGAGGATTCATCAACAAGCTTGAGTAGTACCGAACTAGCTATGTGGAAGACGAGGATGATTAACTTGGGCACCAATTCCTACATGGTGATATCATGTAGGCAAGAGTATGCGTTAGTATGTTTGAATGTACTAAGTATGTAGGATGCAATGCAACAAGAGATAGTCATCATGGTCAAAATGCATAACAATAGGCAATAGACATCATATAACAATATGGAATGAATGACTAATACTCAAGTAAAACATGTTTAAGTAACTCATGCTCATATAGGATATCATATGTGTAGAAGAGACCAAGCTAGATTACCAAAGTACAAACCCCTTGGTTAGTTGATGATGGTCTCACCCCATAACCCTAGTGGTGTGGTAAAAATCCATCACATGGTTGATGAAAATTTCACCTTATCATCCTGGTGGCAAATTACAAATCCCTCACATGGTTGATGAGTACAAACCCCCACCTCGGTTATCAAGGTACAAACCCCCCGACAAGGTTATCCGGGCTCTTAGTCCCTCCAGATCATGCATGGTCTAATGCAACACTTTATATAAACTATATCATATACATAAGCTTCTTTCATCATCATAACATCAATCATATCATATCTCATGCTTTGGATCTTCAATTCCTCAAGAAACCACATTCAGACATTTTATCAAACACTTATAGGGTGTGTAATGATAGTATAAAACCATGAAATATAGAAATTAAATCATGAAAGCAAATCCATTGTAAAATCATCAATCAACACATTGCAATACCCTCAAGCAATAGACATCAAAACCCCTCATCAAATCTTACAATGGATCCAAGATTTATAGCTTAAGACATAGCAAAACAGGCCCAACTTTACATACCTTTAACATAATTCATAGACATGTTCATACTAGTAAACTCAATTGTAAAATCAACTTTAAATCATGCAAATTGAGTAAAAAGAAGATTAGGGAACCATAGGTGGGGGGCTCAATGGCAAAAACCTACATACCTTAGCTTTGAGAAGATATTTTTAATGATGATTGAAAATAGAGGATTGAAGCTTAAAAGAAATCCTTAATTATGATGAGGGTTTTAAGACATCATGAATATGGGAGTGAAAAATATTGCTAAGTGTTTGCGAGGATATTGGGGAATGTTTAGGATGATATGAGGGTGAAATATGGCTAAGTGTAGTTAAAACACGTTTGGGACTACTTAGGCCCAAGAAGTCTTGGATCGAGATAAAAATCACTGGCAACAAAATACACAAGTCTGCATCTGGCACAGACCTGTCATGGAGGAAAAATTAATACATGTCTGCGACAGTTTTGCATCGCTGCATTGTCGCAGACCGATTCCGAATAAGAAAAATTATGAAAAATGAAATTGCTAATCGTTTGCTCTTAAATCCGGGTTAGACCCTTTTCCCCCCTAATTTTCACCCCCTGAACAATAATATGAAGTTGGATTTTTTATATCACTCGTGGATTTTAAGATATATTGAATTTAAAATTTTGGGCATTCCGAGGCACATTTTGGGCCAGTTTTTGGGGTCATTTCAATATCTCTCCCTTGGGAACATTCATCCCCGAATGTAAAGAAAATGTACATGACATGAGTGATCATAAAAAACTCAACCCCAACAAGAATGCAACATTACAATTAAAACACCATTTTCTAAATCTCAACATAATTGTAAAATCATCAGAAACTATCCAAATAAAACATGAATGCATATGAATGACATAGGGGCTGAAATACAAGACTTGAAATCACATAGGGGACTTAGAATTAGTACTTTAGGCTTGAGTGGAGTGAAAATAATAAGGATACCGCTTTTGCATGCCCGCTTCGGCCTCCCATGTAGCACTTTCGACTTGTTGGTTCTTTCAAAAGGACCTTAACAGATGCCACCTCCTTGTTCCTCAATCTTTTCACTTGCCGATCAAAAATCTAAACTAAAATCTCTCCATAAGTCAAGGTATCCTCAATAACACCACAACATCAAGAGGTACAATATCATTAGGATCACCAATGTAACGACCCCAAAAAGTGCCCCAAAACGTGCCTCACAATGTCCAAAATTTTAATTTTTGTATATCTTAAAATTTGTTCACTATTTTGAAAATCGACTTCATATTTGTGATAAAAGGGTCAAAATTAGGTGAAAAAGAGTCTAACCCCGATTTAAGAGCGAAAGATTAGCAATTATAAATGTTTTAGTGATGAATTCCAGTGAGATTTGTGAGTTCCCTCCGCGACGTAGAAAGGGCGTGCTTTAGTGTAATTCCTTCTCCGCATCTTCTTCGCAACATGGAGAGGTGTATTTTTCTTAGCAGTGTTTTATTGTGCGGCCAAAAACCCTCATCCGGAACTAAGCCATATTTTCACTTCAAAGTTCAAGACTCAAAACCCTCATCCGGAACTAAGGAATTTCTTCAAGATTCAAGCCTCCATTTTCAATTTTCACCAAGAGCTTCTCCAAAGTTAAGATATGTGGTGTTGAACCATTGGGTCCTTTCACTCATGGTGCCTAAGCCTCCTCTTTACTAATATTGCATAATTTAAAGTTTATTTTATATGTGGGTCTTGTATATTGAGAAATTTACTGCATAGTGATTTTAGTTCATGAAAGTATGGTTGTTTTAGCATGTTTTGAGCTCTAAATCTTGGATCTAATGTTGGATTTGATGAGGGGTTTTGATGTGAATGTCTTGGGGGTGTTGCAAGTTGTTGATTGATGGTTTTATAACAGATTTTCTTTCATGATTTCATCTCTAAATTGCATGGTCTTTTACCTCCATTTCACACCCTCAAAGTGTTTGATAAAATGTTCGGATGTGGTTTCATTAGGAATTAAAGGTCCAAAGCATGAGAAATGATATGAGTGATGTTATGATGATGAAATGAGCTTATGTATACAATTATTCCTATATGAAGTGTTACACTAGAGCATATGATAAATCCTACATAACGCATTGCATTAGACCATACCCGATCCGGGGGGACAAGAGCCCGGGTAACCATGTTAGAGGTTTATACTCATCAAGAATGCGAGGGGTTTATACTTTGTCACCGTGTTGATGAGGTATGACTATCATCAACCATACGAGGGGTTTATACTTCATCACCGCGTTGATAAGGTTTGATTATCATAATTATGTGAGGGGTTTATACCACACAACTTCCAAGGTGTTTATACCTTGAATAGCTAGATTAGTCTCTTCTACACATATGATATCCGATATGAGCATGAGCTACTTAAGCATGTTTTACTTACGCATAGAACATACATACCATATTACTATACTATGTCTATTGTTTAATGTATACATTTTGAGTATGATGTCTATCTATTGTTGCATTGCATCCCACATACTTAGTGCATTCAATCATACTAATGCATACTCTTGCCTACAAGATATCACCAAGTAGGAGCCGGTGTTCAAGTTGATCATCCTCCTTCTCCACGTGGGTAGATCGATTCTACTCAAAGCTAGTTGGTGAGTCCTCCACTTCGAGGACTTAAGTCTATGTTGCTATTATCTATATGTTGAGATACTTTCGTATGTTCTGTTTTGACTATGAGGGGGAGCCCGGTTACTTTTCTTGTCCCCCGCTCAATCTGGCTAAGTGTTTTAGGGTAACAAAGGAAAGAGTGGCACCCGAATCAATCAAAGCATATACATCCAATCAAAGATTTTCAACATAACAGTAACAACATCGAGAACCTCACCAACCCCTTGCCTACCATGTAGACCAGAAAATCGATTGTGCCTTGGGCTACCACCTTGAGGACCACCTCTACCCAATGGAACCACATTTGCACCCCAGCCTTTGTCACGATTTCTTGGACAATCTACCTTCTTGTGACCAAGTTCCCCACATTTAAAACATGCATTAGAAGCTTTCAAACATATGCCTCCATGGCTCCTTCCACATTTAGGGCACACATCAATAGGAACCACACCACCAACACCTTTAGTCCTAGGGAAGTCATTGGAAAACCCCCTATTAGTAGCATGAGAAGACCCTTAGCCTTGGTGTAATCTAGCACCCTTTTGGAATCTACCCCTCAAATCAAGCCCGATTGGCCTTATGCCCCCCTTCTCTTCCTCAAGTTCTCATCCTCCATTTGCTCGGCAAAGGTCATCAACTGAGATAAGTCTATGTCACTAATTTGCATAGCGGACTAGCATTCCTCACTTACCAAGCCGAAGACCCCCATCACAAGCTTATTCATCCTAGATCTAGGATCGGCCACCAAATGAGGAGCATACTTTAAAGTTGGTTGAATTTGAGGGCATACTCCCTCACACTCGAGGAACCTTGTGTCAAGTGCAAAAGACTCTACCAACTTAGCTTCCCTAAGCTCAAGAGGGCAAAATTGATTAAGGAAAGACAATTTGAACTCCTCCTAAAGCACCATATAACCATTTTCCTTCTCCCCCTTCCATTGGTCATACCATATTTGGGCTACCACTTTGAGTTAGTATGCCATCAACTCTACCTTTTTATTCGGCCCAACACCCATTATATTCATGATCTTGTAGACTTCATCAATGTACTTTTATAGATCTTCATCTACCTTTCACCCATAAAACACCGGAGGATTCATCCTCATGAAGTCCCTTACCCTAGCTCTCGGGGTAGTCCCATGAGGGGCTCGGGCCCCTTAATTGACTTGGTTGGCCGCACTTGGGAAAGCATAGTGTGAGCATCCCAGAGCTCACCATTGGTAGGTTGCTCCTTGGGAGTTTGGGCCATTCTTCCTCTAGTGTTTGGCATGATCTAGCTTAGCAAGGAGGTCAGGGGAAAACCATACCACAACAATATAGCACGACTTAGAACATAAAGAAGGGAAACATTTTCTAAAACTTCTCATAGCCTCCTATTCATAGTCATGGCACGCTTCACAATAATGAATAGACCTGCAATCAATGCAGTGTGTTGGACTCCGAGGATCTATCAACCTAGTGCTCTCATACAAAGTTTTTGACAACCTAACCCTGGGTTTTAGACGTGACATGGTGAATAAAGAACCTGAAAGAACCACAAACAAAGCTCTTAACTTACCATTACACATCATCGGTTGCGGAAGCATATAAAAGACATAAAGAGTAATAATAGGGGCAAAGGGGCTAAGGCGAAAGCTTGCATAACATCTTAATCAAGAGACAAAGAGTCAAAGCTCATATCATATATACATAACATGTCCAACAAAAACCTCTAATACTTAGGTAATAGTGGGGCTCAAGATAAAGCAACAACGCTCACCCTCATAGTCAAAGTAGAACATAAAGAAGAGTGTACTAAGTATGTAGGATGCAATGCAACAAGAGATAGGCATCATAGTCAAAATGCATAACAATAGGCAATAGACATCATATAACAATATGGAATGAATGACCAATGCTCAAGTAAAACATCTTTAAGTAATAACTCATACTAACATAGGATATCATATGTTTAGAAGAGACCAAGCTAGATTTCCAAAGTACAAACCCCTTGGTTGGTTGATGATGGTCTCACCCCATCACCCTAGTGGTGTGGTACAAACCCCTCACATGGTTGATGATAATTTCACCTTATCACCCTGGTGGGAAAGTACAAACGCCTCCATGGTTGATGAGTACAAACCCCCACCTCAGTTAACAAGGTATAAATCCCCCGACAAGGTTATCCGGGCTCTTAGTCTCCCTAGATCAGGCATGGTCTAATGTAACACTTTATATTGATTATATTATATACATAAAGCTTCTTTCTTCATCATAATATCAATCGTATCATATCTCATGCTTTGGACCTTCAATTCCTCAAGAAACCACATCTGGACATTTTATTAAACACTTAGATGGTGTGTAATGCTAGTATAAAACCATGAAATATAGAGATGAAGTCATACAAGAAAATCCATTGTAAAATCATAAATCAATATTTTGCAACATCCTCAAGCAACATACATCAAAACCCATCATCAAATATTACAATAGCTTCAAACAACTTCACATGGCTTTAACATAGTTCATATATATGTTCACACTAGTAAATCCAATTATAAAATCAACTTTAAATCTTGAAAATTGAGTGAAAAAGAGATTAGGGCACCATGGGTGGGAGGATTCAAGGGCTAAAACCTGCATACCTTAGCTTTGAGGAAGCTCTTGAATGAAGATTGAAAATGGAGGCTTGAAGCTTGAAGGAAATCCTTAGTTCTAGATGAAGGTTTGGAGACTTGAATTTGGAAGTGAAAAATATGGTTGTATTTGAGAGAATATTGGGAAATGTTTAGGATGATATGCGGGTGAAATATGGCTAAGTATAGGTAAAAACCCATTCGGGAACACTTAGGCCCAAGACACAAAAGCCTTGGACCGAGATAAAAATCACTGACAACAAAATACACAATTCTGCATCTGGTAAGCGATACAGACATGTCGCGTGGTCAAAACTAATACATGTTAGTGACAGCTTCATGTTGTGGCACTATCGCAAATCAATTATAGATAAGAAAAATTACGAAAAATGAAATTGCTAATCGTTTGCTCTTAAACCAGGTTAGACCCCCTTCTTCCTAATTTTGATCCCCTGAACAAGAATATAAAGTCAGATTTTTGATATCACGCACGGATTTTGAGATATATGGAATTTAAATATCTAGGCATTCCCAGTCACATTTTCGGGAACCTTTTGGGGTTGTATCATAACTAGGGTATTATATTCCCCATGATTCCCTAATTCGGTATTACTAGATAGTTGAATATTTTTCTAGTGTGTAACATATGGAACGATAAGTGAAGTTTACCAAACCCTTTGATTTAGCGAGAGGCAAATTTAAGTATGTGATTTGATCCATCACTGCAGTGTGACATTACTAATCTTACCTATTGTTCCAGTACAAGCTCTCCTTGATCCAATTTGGTTGATTAGACGAGAAACATCAATCAAAATTCTGTTAATTAATCTTTTTTTCTATTCATTACTACTTTGATCCAGTCAGTAACACTAGGTGAGTTCTAACTTTGTCAACCATTAAAAGCATTCAAATCGATTAGAATTAATAAATACATGCGTGCACACTATCTAAGAATTATGAATTATTCGGTTTTAGCTTATTAGTTCTTCATGGTTCCCAGAACCCTAGTTGTGGATTTAGCTACTCATTATCAGTGTAGATGTAAGAATCATGATTTTGAATAATGTAATTGAGCATATAAACAATAGAATTAAGAACAATAAATTCAAGCTCTTCCCTAAGAATCACAAGATTGAATTAAGCACAAAAAATAATGTTTCAAAAGTATCTCACAATGTTTTTCTCAAGTTCTGTATTGTTCTCTCCAGTTCCTACTGTTTCGTACAAAAATAACCTAAAAATAGTATTTAAAATACAAAATCAAAATGAAATAGGAGAACTGGGTCAGTACGTTCTATGATCACTTCTACGAATCGTATAAAGTTTTACGGTCCGTAGCCACGGCTTTGTGAATTCCTTCAGCAATTCTGGAGATGACTTCTACGAGACCTTTCCATGGGCCATATGAAGTTCTACAGCCTGTAAAGGGTTTCGTCTGATGACTTCTCAGCAACTCCCCACTTTCTAATCCTCAGGGTTTGATACCAAGTCTATGGCTCATAGAAACTTTTACGGCTCGTTTGCATGTATGTAGACTCAACTTCAGAAAAATCATCCTTTACTGGATTTTTGTACAAAACCAACTCTACAGCATGTGGAATTTTCCACAGCTCGTAAAGGGTCTCGTAAAACCTCAAACTGTGCAATATCTGCACACTTAGCCTAAAAATCATGCCAACCTTGTAATCCTGCAAAACAAACATAAAAACACATCAAATCTACTAGCATCGCTTTGAAACACACATAATTCCAAGATTTAAGCATCCAAAGTGCTATATTTTGGTAGCACATCAACACCCTCAACTTAAAATTATTTCTAGTGCTCAAGCTACGTACTCAATCTACATAAGCAATACACTAGCACATAGGCCTCCATCTAATGGCATACATTATCAAACTCAAGCACAGATACCCATACCACTTTAAAAGCACATCAGATAGCTATTAAACAAACCAATACAGATCAACATACGTGGTAGTGCAACTATGACAAGCAAGGCAAATATCAATTAGCAACATTTATTGAGTTAGCCTAATATCAGCAATGCAATACAAGTGCCCTCATAGAAAGAAGTCGCATATCCCTCTCATGATGATAATTTCATATTCAATGCTTGGGACTATGCAATATCACTCACTCTCACAAAAGACATTAAAATACCATGCTCAATACCATATGCATTTCGTTATACTCATGACGATGACCTTTGGCTACTTGGACTAGGATCACTTTAAGACTTTATTGGCTTGTAATGTAGGCTTAGGAGGATTCGGTATGATCTTTTGGGAGCATAGTGACTAAAGGACCTCCTTAACACTGCATTTTTCTATACGTTTGCCCTCAAAGACTATCATTTTTCACCTCATTCTCCCTCTCTCCTATTTTAGCTTTTCTCGGTGCCTTATTCTCATTTTTTCAGCTTTGTGACTTTTGTTTTCACATCATTTTTCTTTTAGCTTATTGATTAGGCATCATTCGTTTTTCTTACATCCAAAACATATTTTTAATCCTTTTTCAAAGTATCACTAGCTTCCTCCTCATTTTGTGTTTTACCCTTACACCAGCCACCCTCAACTTAGGCTTTTGACCCGAGTCGAGGTGCACAATATCCAACCTAGGAATTAGTTCCACTATTGGTAGCCACCCTCAACTTAAGCTTTTTTCCTTAGTCAAGGTGCACAATGATCACGGAAGGACCAAGACCAGTTTCAGAATTTTACTTCTAATAAGGCTACGTAAGTTAAGTTATTACAAAGAAAAGAGTACATGTTAGGCTCAAACATTAGGACCAAATGATATTTTACACATTTGGTTGGTTATTTAGGCTAAGTGGACTAATCTGAACAATGGCTGAAGATGCTTCCCTAACCAACTAAACTACAGTCTAACTCAAAGTAATAGGGGTGTTCTTGAACACAACATATGAATTTAGCAAGGAAAGCTCACACACACATGACACTGATTACACACAAAATTTTTGGTAGGTATCATCTCTCACACAAAAACAACAAGACAAACATATGTCATAGATATCAGTACTACATGTTACGAATACTACCTAACATCCAAAACATGTTGGTTCAATAGAAATTAAATATCCTAGGGGGAAATAAACACAGTCAAGAAAACCCCTAGGATTTAAAATTTGGGTTAGTTTAGGCCATGGTTCCTCAGACTTCAATGAGGCCTATAACTACCACACCGTATCGAAAAAGACATACATTGTCCTCAATGCACAAAATAGCATATAAAGCATAAGGGTTAAAAAGGGACATACCTAGGCACCTAAGCACCGGTCTCTGGTTGAGGCTGGCCACCCTCAACCTACCTGGTGGCCTCTTCAATAGTAGAAGCATGTTCGGAGGGGCCTGCATCCCTTACGCTCTCAGGCTCATGAGTGATGTGATATTAAAATGCAAAACTTTTGATGCTTAAAACTTGGAATTTTGTGTTTTCTCAATGCAATGTTAGTAGGTTTGATATGTTTTTATGTTTGTTTTGTAGGATTTCAAGGTTCGTATTATTTTTGGGAAAAGTGTGTAGAGGTTGCCGAAAGTGATAACCCGTGAGACCTTTTATAGATCATAGAGTATTCTCTGAGCCATAAACGGGGGTTTAGTGTGAAATTCCAGTGAAGGGTGCATTTCTGAGCCGTAGACTTAGTATTGTACCCTGAGGATCAAAAGATGGAGACTTCCTGAAATTCCAACAAACTTCCCTATAGAACATAAAATTTTATACAAGCCATAGAGGACCTCCTTAACACTGCATTTTTCTATACGTTTGCCCTCAAAGACTATCATTTTTCACCTCATTCTCCCTCTCTC
>JAPFFP010074533.1:0-11506 GCA_026153255.1 Solanum medicagineum | reverse complement strand
GGATCAAAAGATGGAGACTTCCTGAAATTCCAACAAACTTCCCTATAGAACATAAAATTTTATACAAGCCATAGAGGGTATCGTAGAAGACAAGTCCAGAATTGAAGCAACAGTTCACGAAACCTAGATCATGAGCCTTAAACTGCTATATGGTCCTAGAGTACCTCGTAGAGCCTGCCGACCCAGTTGTCCTAATTCATTTTGGTTTTATACTTAAAACACTATAAATAAGTTTTTAGGTTATTTTTCTTAGAGAACAAAGAGGTAAGAGTAGATAAACATTAGAGAGTTTGAGAAAAACTTGTAAAAACATCATTTCATCTTCTGTTTTCAATCTTGTGATTCCCATTGAAGAGTTGGATTTCCTATGCTTAATTCTGTTAAGTAAGTGCTCAGTTATGTTGTTCAAATTCATAAGTCTTGAATTTACACTGATCATGAGTAGCTAAATCCACAACTAGGATTGTGAGAACCATGAAGGACTAACAAGATAAAATCGGATAATTCATTATTCTTGAAAAGAGTGCATGTATGTATTAATTAATTCACTTCGTATAGAATGCTTTATAATGGTGGCCAAATTAGAATGGATCAAGATAGTAATGAATAAGAAAATAGATTAATTAACAGAATTCAATCGACGTTTCTCGCCTAATCAATCAAACTGGGTCAAAGGGAGGTTATACTGGGATAATAGGTAAGGGTTAGTAATGTCACACTACGAGGATGAACCAAATCAAATAATGAAATTTTCCTCTCGCCTGGGCCAAAGGGTTTGGCGAACTTAACTTACCATTCTACATGCTACATAGCGGAAAAGAGTTTGATTATCTAGTAATACTTAGTTAGGGAATAATGGGGAACACAATACCCTAGTTCATCTTCTTATTGGTTTAACTCTTGTCTTAGCTTACAACTACTTTTAATAGTTATTATAAACCCTTTGGAGACATAAGTTGGTTAATCACCAAAAATTACTATTGAATTCTTCCAAGTCTACCATATCCCCTATGGGGTTCGACCCTAATCTTGGTTAAGTTATATATCTTAACAACGACCACTTTAGCCTTGAAAAGGAGGTGTAGCCTGGGTGATATCAAGGTTTTAGCACCATTGCCTGGGAATAAGCTAGATTTGTCCAATTTAAGAAATTTGGGAATTAATCTGTATTTCTCATTTTAGATTTTTTGTTATTTTTGTTTTCTTTCAGGGTGCAGGTGAAGTGTATGCCCAAAACATGAAGTTGAGGCATACCCTTGACTCTGCTTGACGTAGAGATCCAGAGAAGCCTAAGAAGAATGGCCTAAGATAATGAAAAGAATGCGACAAATGCATCCCTGAAATGAAATGAGAATGAGAATGTAAATAATGACAACCCACCTCCTCTTCAGGACATTGCTCCACAGCCACATGACTTCAATGCCGGAGCTTATTAGTGAAACCAATATCATCTGAACCCTATGGCTATGGAGGTTACTAGAGCTATTGTGTTACCACCACTATCGGCTGACATAGAGTTTATGCTTTTGAGTGGGTTGTTTCAGATGCTGCAAAACCATGGGTTGTTTGCGAGCCTACTATCTTAGGATCTGCATAGTCATCTACAAAATGTTGCATATATCCGCAATAGTGTGATGGCAATATAGAATCTATCTATGGATTTTGTGGGACTCTGTGTCTTCCCATTATCTCTGACAAATAATGCAGTGTTATGGCTATTCGAGCTCCCACAGAGTTCGATCACCAGTTGGGCTGAGTTGTAGGACTTTTTGGAGAGATATTTCCCGAGAACAAAGAAGCTCAAATTGAAACCTCAAATCAACAACTTTGAGCAACTTCTTGGTGACTCGATCAGTACTAGATGGAAGCGGATCAGAAAGTTCTTGAGAAGTTCCCAGACCACAAAATTGTTGATGATGCCTTGGTGGAGATGTTCTACCATGCCCTGGACAAGAATAGTCAAGCCTATGCTGATACCATTATGGGGGCCATGTTCTTAGATCAACCATTTGAATGAATCGCAGAAAGGATGGAAAAGGTGGTCAAGACAAATCATGCATGGGGGAAAAAAGACATATCATCTACCAAACGTTCATGCGCTGTCAGTATTAGTTCAAAGCAAACTAAAATAAATGAAGAGATTATGTAAGATCTTGCACGAACCAGTAAATGTATGGAGATAATGATAAGGCAGAATCAGAAACAAGTTAATGATGTTATTCATCAGCCTCAACGAGCACCTATGTATAATGATCCCTACTATGTGGAGGACACTTGCTTCATTTCTGATCAGACGAGGGGTTTCCAGAACAACACCCAAGGATCCAATCAGGACTATTGGCATTAAGGTAAAGAAAACCAAGGTTAGAACTATAATCGAGAAGGAGCTTTCAGAGACAACCATGGAGATTACTATGACAGGAATCAAGGCCAAGATATAGATGCATATTGGGGCTGCAAAGATGGCTACAAAAATGGTCCTTATATGCCACCACAAAATCACAATGTTGTTCCTAATAGTTCCATAGTTGAGCAGATATTTGACCGCCTGTTAAAGAAAGTTTAGACACAGGATGAGACTCTAAGGTGGATGAAATCTGACATCTCCAACATAAATCAGAAAATTGAGTCTCATTCTATTCCTATCAAACAGCTTGAGTAACAGTTTGGTCAAGTGTACGCTCAACTCAACCTATGTCAGAGAGGTACATTGCCTAACAACATAGTTTAGAACCCAAATAATGAAAAGAAGTGTATGGCAGTTAATACTCATGGTTGTGATAGTACCATTGATCCTCCGATGCCAGTAGATAAGGATGATGTTCAAGAGGAGACAGAGAAGGTTAAGGATGGAAATACTGGAGATAATTGTGGCGAGTATGAGGTTAGTGATGCTGTAAAGGCACCATAGAAGCGGAAGCCTATTCCTAGGCCTCCTCGTCCTCCCTTCCCTTAGAGAATTAAAAAAAAAAGAGGAGGAGGGAAAGTGCAAGCACTTCCTCTCCATGCTGAAAATCTCTTCACCAATATCCCTCTCATTGGGGAATTGGAGAAGATGTCAGGGTACGTGAAGTTCATGGAGGACCTATTTATGAAGAAGCATACTGTGAGTCAAGAACTCTCCTAACAGCTTCAACACTGCAATACAATTGCTACGAGGTCCTTGCTACAAAAGCGAGAAGATGCCAATGCTTTTATCATACCCTGCATTATTGGAGATGTGGAGTTCGCAAAGGCATTATGTGATCTCAGTGCTAGGATAAATTTGATGCCCCTTGTAGTCTTCAAGAAGCTAGGACTGGGAGCCCCTACTCCGACGACCATGTGGTTGTTGATGGCTAACGACACGGTGAAGAATTTTGTGGGGATACTTTATGATGTGTTTGCTAAAGTTGAGAAATTCTTATTCCCTGTAGACTTTATGATCCTAGATTGCAAAGTCGACTTTGACCTTCATATCATCTGGGGAAGGCTATTCCAGCCCACTAGTCGGGCACTAGTGGATACGGAAACTAGTCAACTCAGGGTTAGATTGAATGAAGGAGAAGTCGTCTTCAATAGCTATCAGTCAAAAAAGAGGTTAGATGATTTGAAGTAGGAGGTTGGACACTTAATTAAGTCTGAGTAACCAAGTTATCCAAGTCATGTCAAGATAATAAACCAGGCACTACTTCGGAGGCAACCCAAAGTTTTTGATGTAGTAGTTGTAATTTTGCTCTAATTTTAGCTTTCAGACTTGTAGTAGTTTAATATTTTGCATTTTGGTTGTAATTTTGGACATTGGGCTGGTTGCATAGGGTAACAGTGTGTTCTGTGAAGAATGTGCAGGTACATGACTAAGTCAACCATCCTTGACTGAAAAGGCATCAAGAATTGCCTCTACGACTGGTTCTACGAGCTGTATATCATACTATGATCCATACACCATATGGTAGGCATTTCAAACGAGAAAAAAGTTATGCACTCAAGTCGACAAGCAAACTTTACAGCCCGTTGATAAAACTACAAGTTGTGAATTAGGCTCATGGACCCCAGGTAAGTTTTCAGATGTTTGACTAAGTGTTGAGGTTTTTACAATCAACTCTACAAGTTATATTTTAATTTACAACTTGTAGAATGGTCCGTGAAATCTAGTCCACAAAACTAGGATTTGGACCTTCTACAAAACCATGATTTACAAGCCATAAAATGCTCTAAGACCCATAATCGAAGTTTCGTAGAGTCTGGGCCTATTAGTTTTGACTGACTCGGTCAATATATAAATAATGGGGTCAAAATATTTTGAACCCATTTTGCCCCTAATTTGCAAATTAGACCCGTTACAACTCCCCCTGCCTTTTCCGACTACAGCGAGGACGACCCCCACCACTTTTTGGCAACTTTTTTCGGTGGCCGTAGGTATTCATAGTCCCACTTCCTCCTTCAATTCCCACGATTGTTCACTCAACTTGGTCAGCTTTTTGTCTTTAGAAAACCCTTTATTTGCCAAACATTGTGTGATTAAGTTGAACCTGAGTTGATGGGTATGGTAATTCGAGCTTGTGAACCTATGAGTGCTATTATTGTGTATGAAAGTTGAAATGTATAATTACTATTGTCTTAATATATGTTAAGGCAAAAAATTGGTCTGTTTGCCTTGTCCTTGCGTTTGAATGATATGTTTTGAAAATAATGAGATCACATATTGTTTGAATTAAATTCATTGTATTTGCATTGAAATTCAGTGTGTGATGGCATATGTTTGTGATTTTGATGTTAAATTGTTCAAATAGGGTCGATAGCTTTGGGAAAGCATATTAAATAATTTTCGATGGGGTATATGTGGGAATTTTCATGCGGGGGTGTTGGATGTCTTGATATGAGTCGCATGGGATACGTGTGTATTGCTTTGATGTTGATAAAGTATGTTGAAAAAGTCATACAGTGTTCATATTGATGGACTTAGAAACTCAGGTCACTAGGTTTTCTGGTCTACGAAGGTCCTTTACGACGCGTGGAACTTTCTACAAGCCATAATTGCCCCTCATATGAAATTCCAAAAACCTGAAGTTTTTAAGAACCCATCAGATGAGACCTTCTACGACTTGTAGATTATCTTATGGCTTGTAGACAAGTCTCTGTATCCTTGTCTACAAAAATTCAGACACTAGAATCATTTACACTCAGTCTATGACTCGTAGATCATTCTACGAGTTGTACCTGGTCTCGTAGATGCCATTCCATTAAACAAAAGTTATGGACACTATTTCTATGAGAGCCTTCTATGGCTTGTAGTTTTCACTACGGCCGACAGAGGTGCTTTTGTAGACCTCTTTGTAACCAAGTTTGATGTGTTTTTGCATTTCGTCTCTCAACCTGTAGGGCTAACCATGTGTTGTAAATGTGTATGTTTCAAGTACTATAGCCCCAAAGCCGAGATGTAAGGATATTAAAGCAATACAAAGAAGGATCAATGATGAGACCGTAGGGGAGAAGGAGAACCCCACAATTAGTGGATCACTCGAGGAGCTCAGCGTCCGACTTGACTTAGATGCTGATAGACCACAAACATAGGCTGCAACCAGACTCAGCCAGACCCAAACCCAGGCTATCATTGTTCACACTACAGACTTGGGTAGACCCAGACCCAGGCTATCATTGTTCAGACTTCCCAATCTAATAAGGGAGGCGACAACAATAACAACTCCATTTAGGTGACTCCATCTAGAGAGGAGTAAAACCCAGAGTCAGGATCTGGCGATGAGTCAAAGATAGGTCCTCTACCACACCATTGCAAACATCATCATCACCTCCAGATGCTCTCAGCAGTTGGTAGTGTGTTGCGGGCATGAAGGACATCTATATAGAGGGCATGTAGAGTAATGAGTGGGCCAAACCATCTCGCTCCATTTATGAGGATCCCTAGATTATCTCCTCTAGCTTAGACAGTGTCCTAGTCTCCAAGACAACATCAACACGTACAGGCTCTAGTGGATGACCAAAGAACCAGGGAAGTACTCCCCAACCATAGTATGAGAGTTTTATGCATCATACATACCCATAGTTTTCAACACTCTTCCAAAGGGCAAGAAGCCCCTCGTTTACCCAATACTAGTGCACACTAGAGTGAGGAGCCTGTAGGTGGACATCTCAGAGACCACTATCCACCGCATGTTGTTCGGGCCTGAGTTTCCAGCCCTCAGATCACAGCAGACCGCAGAGTGGGGCAGACCAGGGACATGGGTTTGATGAGAGACCAGAGCTGCAGAGCTAGCTTGATGAGATGGGTGGTAGGTTTTGTTTACTAAGCAAGGCCTAAACCCTGCATGGCTAGCCACTCATATAGAGCCTATTGTTAAGGCTTCTCTCAGTTTCCAGTCAAATTTTGATGGACCATTCTAAGGTCACGAATCTGGCCAACTCTTGTAGATAATATATTGACACAAGAGCGTGCAGTCTTAGTTGCCAGAATCTTGGCTGGCTATGACATAGATTGGATCAGCCTCTTCGTAGAGCAGATCCACAAGGTCGCCTTGAAGAGGTCTATCTCCATCCTCTTTCCATGCTTGATCTACAAACTCTATCTAGAGTTGAGGGTGCAGAGTCTATATTAACTGGACTAATTGATTGAGGTCCACTGCACTTTGGATACCAGCCTGATTAAGGCTAAAGAGAACCCAGTGGCACTCCGATGAGCATTGTACCAACCAACTCTTATTCTAGAGATGTTTGCACCAAAGCCACCTCTTGAGGTTCCACCCCCACTAGCACTAGTGCTGCTACTATAGAGGAGAGGCCCCCACAGACTGAGATACA
Organism: Solanum medicagineum; assembly: GCA_026153255.1. Classification (NCBI taxonomy): domain Eukaryota; kingdom Viridiplantae; phylum Streptophyta; class Magnoliopsida; order Solanales; family Solanaceae; genus Solanum; species Solanum medicagineum. The sequence continues at coordinate 4,711 of JAPFFP010074533.1, read as the reverse complement.
TATGGAGAAGGGGCCAACTACTACTACTCCTGTCTTACAAGCCATTCCTAGAGAGATAGAATCCACCGGCATGGTTTATATTTTCATGATGTCCATTCAGTCCATGGCACAGTAGCTAGCCCATATTGAGTCTAAGTTGACTCAATTAGTTCAGCAGATTATGCCCCGGGTCTCCAGGCTATTACAAAGCCCGAGGGATGCATGCAGGCATACACGTTCACTGCTATTCTAGATCAACTTTCAGCCTAGATACCCGTATTGATGCTTTTGAGTTGAGTGTCCAATAGAGCTTGAGTACAAAATGACCAGTAGATATGACAGCCCTAAAAATAGAGATCCAGCAGCTCTAGGTCGACATGGTTGCAGTATTGGTCGCACTAATGGCATTCCCACATACTATGCCCCCAATGCTGGTGGTGGATTTATTTTCTCTTGAGGAGCTTTCACAGCCTTCCCATGAGAAGAGGCCCCATACTGATGATGATCCATATATAGTACAGTTGAATGCGAGGTTGACAGAGCAGGAGGAGGTAGAGCTTGTCATGAGCCAGTTGAGGCATGAAGAGGAGATGAGATAGGCTCAAGAGCTCGAGAGGATGAGGGGTGCTGGCCCTTCTGGTCATGGTTCTTCCACTGAGAAGGCCACCAAGAAAGTTGAGGGTGGCCCAACTCAGCCACACACATCAGCGCTTAGGCTCCTATGTATGTTTCTTTTCACCTTAGTGCTTTATTTTGTATTTTGTATGTATTGAGGAAAAATGCACCTCTTTTTCAATGGAATATGGATAGTTATAGGCATCAGTGAAGTTTGAGTAGCCTTGGCCTGCAACTACCTCAAATTTTTTATCCTAGGGTTTTTTTGTCTGAGTTCATTTTTCCCCATGGATATTTACTTTATGTTGAACCAGTATGTTTAAGATATGTAGATATTATTGATAGCATATAGTACTAATATCTATGGCATATGCTTTTTCTTGCTTTTTAATGAAAAATATACCCACCTAATTTTTGACGAGTTAATCTAGAGAGCAACCATGCATGTTTAATTGTGTCGATAGTGCTTTTTTTATAAGGATAAAATTAAGATAAAAAGTGTAATCTGAGAATCTGTGTTGATAGTGTAATTAGTGTCATGTGCCTGTGAGCATAATTTGCTTGATTCATGTATTGTGTTTCAATTAAGAACTTGCCATGTTGCTCTGATTTAGACTTTAGGTTAGTTGGTTAGGAAAGGAACCTAGGTTGTTGTTCATAACAGTCCACTTAGCCTAAAATAACAAACTAAATGTGAGAAAAATCCCTTGATCCTAATGTGTGAGCTTGACATGTACCTTTTCTTTTGAAAAACCTAAGTGACCTTGCCTTATTAGATGTAAAATCCTAAAATTGGCCCTGGTCCTTCCCTGAACATTATTTACCTTGACTTAGGAAAACAGCCTAAGTTGAAGGTGGCTATAATTAGTGACCCTGGTTCTTAGGTTGGATATTGTGCACCTCAACTCAGGCTAAAAGTCTAAGTTGAGAGTGGTTGGTGTAAGGGTTAACACAAAATGAAGGGGGAAGTTAGTGATACATGGAAAAGGATAAACAATGTGTATTTGGTGCAATAAAAAGGAGTGATGCCTTAACTATCAATTAAAAAGAAAAATAAAGTATAAATACGATGCAAAGAGTTGAAAAATAAAAAGAAAGCACCCATAAAAGCTTGAAATAGGAGAAAGGGAGAATCGAATGAAAAGTAACAGTGTTGATAGGGAAAAAGTGGAGAAAAATGCAGTGTCAAGGAGGGCCTTTATTCACTATGCTCCCAAAACATCATACAAAAGTTCCCTAAGCCTACGTTACAAGCCTGTGAAGTCCTAAAGTGATCCTAGTTCAAGTAGTCAAAGGTCATAGTCATGAGTATAGGGACAAGCATATGGTATCGAGCATGATATATGAATGTCTTTTGTGAGAATGAGTGATTTTGCATAGTCCTAATGTTATACATGAACAAATCATTGTTAGTGAGATATTTGCCTTCTTTTTGTAAGGGCGCTTAAATTACATTGTTAACATTACACTCATTCAGTGATTGTGGCTTGTCGATGGTTACCTCACTTGTCAAAGTTACATTGTCCATGCATTGATCTGTTTTGGTTTGTTGGATAGCTATCTGATTGTGTTTTGTAAGTGGTGTGGGTATCTATTCTGAAGTTTGATATGATGTAGGCCATTAGATTGAGGTCTGTGTGTTGCTGTGCTGCTTATGTAGATTGAGTCCGTCACTTGAGAAAAAGCAACAATTTTAAGCTGAGAGTGTTGATGTATTATCAAAATACAAAAGTTTTGTTGCTTACAACTTGGAATTTTATGTGTTCTCAATGTAATGTTAGTAGGTTTGATGTGCTTTTATGTTTGTTTTGCAAGATTTCAAGGTTGGCACTATTTTTAGGCCAAGTGTGCAGAAGTTGCTGAAAGTGATGATCCACGAGACTCTTTACAGGCCATAGAGTATTCTATGAGCCGTAAAGGGGATTTCGTGTGCAATTCCATTGAAGGGTGAATTTTTAAAGTTGAGTCTACAAACATGCAGGTGAATCATAGAAGACTTTACAAGCTATAGACTTGGTATTGTACCCTGAGGATCAGAAGATAGGGACTTGTTGAAATTCCATCAGGCGAAACCACCTACAGTCCGTAGAATGTGATATAAGCCATAGAGGAGTGTTGTAGAAGAAAAATCCAGAATTGAAGCAACAGTTCACAAAAGCCCGATCATAAGCCGTAAACTGCTATAAGGCCCGTAGAGTACCTCGTAGAGCTTGCCAACCCAGTTATTCTAATTCATTTTGGTTTTTTGTTTTAGACACTATATATAGGTTTAGTTTGTTCTTCATACAGAACGAAGAGGTAACAATAGAGAAACACTAGAAAGTTTGAAAAACACTTGTAAAAACATTATTTCATCTTTTAATTTCAATTTTGTGATTCTCATTGAAGAGTTTGATTTCTTGTTCTTAATTCCCTTGTATAAGTGCTCAATTATATTATTCCAATTCATAAGTCTTGAATTTACACTAATCATGGTAGCTAAATCTGCAACTAGGGTTGTAGGAATCATGAGGAACTAACAAGGTATAACCAGATAATTCGTAAGTATGTGTGTATGTATTAATTAATTCTCTTCGTATAGAATGCTTTCTAATAATGGCCAACATTAGAACCCGCCTAGTGTTACTGACTGGATCAATTTAGTAATGAATAGGAAAAGAGGTTATTTAATAAGATTGGATAAATGTTTCTCATCTAATCAACCGAACTGGGCCAAGGGGAGGTTGTACTGGGACAATAGCTAAGGATTAGTAATGTCACACCACGGGGATGGACCAAATCATGTAGCGAAATTTACCTCTCTCCTAGGCCAAATGGGTTTGTGAACTTAACTTGCTGTTCTGCATGCTATACGCTGGAAAAAAAATTAAATTATTTGGTAATACTAAACACAGTACCCTAGTTCATTTCATATTCGTTTAACTCTTGTCTTAGTTTATAATTACTTTTAGTAGTTATTATAAAAAACCCCTTTGGGAGATAAGTTGGTTAATCCCTCTGAGTTGCATATAGAATGCTTCTAAGTCTACCATATTCCTTGTGGGATTCAAGAATGCTTCTAAGTCTACCATATTCCCTGTGGGATTCAATCCTATCCTTGGTTAGGTTATATAGCTTGACAGCGATTGCTTTAGCCACAAAATAGAGGTGTAGCTTGGGCGACATCAACGTACCGACCTCAACTCCTTATCATGCCTCAAGCGTATCCTTGCAAGCTCTTGTCTCTGCTCCTCTATCATCCCCACCTACAGTCTCACTAGGTCTGGATCATCAACATGGGGCCTCTTCCTGAGGGAAGTCTATGATGGGTCCTCTGGAGAAAGTAGATCAACCACTAGCACCGAAGGCTTAGGTAGTGAGAACACTACTGATGCTGCCAAAGCTACTGTTATGTCGACCTGAAGCTGCTGGATCTTCTTCTGAAGGGCCTTCATATCTACTAGTCATGTTGTGCTAAGGATCTGTTGGACCCTCCTTTCAAAAGTGTCTATGTGGGCATCCATGGGTGTGAGTCTCTGACACCCCATAACTTTATGCTCTTGCGTATCCATGTTTTAAGCCTCATTTGCTTAGGTTGGGGGTGTACTAGATTCATGGGAGACTCCTAGTACCTAAACGACTTCAAGACTTACCTCCAAGTTGACTTCAAGACTCAAATTCCTGTGAGTTAGCTTTGCAATGCACTTTGTTTGACCTTATTTCGACGTGGGATGAAGGAGTTATGACCGTTTTCATGAGACCCTCTAGTACAGTGAAGCGCCACGGGCACCCATATGGGAAGTGTGGTCTTGTACGGCTTGTGTGAAGGCATGCAGGCCGTGTCACCTGGACATGTGGTGGCCAACAACAATTTCTTGCCTAATTGAGGTGGGACGGACCAGTACACGGTCTGTGAAAGTGGCCGTCAAAGTGACGAGACGTCAATTTTTCCAAGTTTCCCAACTTCCATTTTTTCACTAAGGCACTTCACACGGGCACTCCACATGACCTGTGGAGTGCCATACGGCCAGTGAAGTCTCCAGTGAGTTGACACTTTGCCATTTTTTCCATCCATTCACTAATGGTATTTTCGTAAATGCTAATTATCCTAATGACCCTTTTTGACTTTTTAGGCTAT
>JAPFFP010074526.1:0-23558 GCA_026153255.1 Solanum medicagineum | reverse complement strand
TTTAGCTTTTTATAAAAATAAAAACTTATTACAAAAGGAGTGAAAATTATTAACCCCTCCGAACTTTATTTTAAAAAATCAAACTCTCCCCCTAAACCTTCAAAAATAATCCCCCCCCCCACCTCCCGCCACATACTTTTTTATATGTCTATTTTACCCTTACATTCAACATTTGTTTTCTTTTTTAATAATTCTTTTAAAATCTATATAATATTTTTTTAATTTTTTTTTAAAAATTAATTCATCGAAAAAAAAAGAACAGAAAAATATTGTATAAGCAAATAATTTAATGTTATTCTACAATGAAATAAATGAATTAAAAAAACAAAGTTATTAATTTGGACGAAATCTATAATTTGATAACCATATAAACGATTCAAGTAATAAAAAATAATTAACAAAAATAAAGATATTTCACAATAATTTCTTACAAGATTATTTATTTGTATTATAAAGTAAATTTTAAATTATAATTTAGAAAATGTTTTATTACTGAGTATCAAAATTTGCTTATCTACGTATATAGATGAGAATAACAAGGAGACATAATTACATAAATGTGGCTTCTTAACTTGATTTCAATTGTCTTATATGTCCTCAAACTTTGGATGTGCGACAAACAGACATTTAAACTTTTATAAAGCAGAACAAATAGACATACATGTTTTACATGATAATTTGCGCGAATACACTCGAACTGTCTATTTTATGCCATGTAAAAAATACATTACGTAAGTGTAGGGAACATCTATTTATTTGTTCAACTTTATACAAGTGTAAATGTTTCATTGTGCTCACCCATAAGTTGGAGGGGATAGATGTCAACTGGTGTTAGATTAGAGGACAAGTTAATGTATTATCCATACGAAATAAGTAAAAATTAAATATGCATACATAATATATATTTTTAATTTTAATGACACTTGAAGGGGTCAGGGGTTGAGCAACACCCCCATTCTTTATCATTACTAATAAAAAATAAAAGTACAAGGAGGAGGACATAAATCTTACCTCCAGCCTATGTTGGTTCGTAATTAAGTCATCCAACCTACTATGATTGGACAACTTATTCCCCATACTAAAAAGAAGCAAAACCACAACTAATCCTAAGAGAAGATGCATCTCTGTACACAATTCTAGGAAAATATAAATTAGGGAGACTCTTCCAATAAGAAAACATAAAAGAAAATTGAAAACCTACACTAGAGTTCAAGAAGGTTTCTTGATTATCTTTAGCTTCTTTCTTCTAAAATTTGGCATCTCCAGCTTATCTAAATAAAGATAAGCTTTGGCTTCTTTAGGCATCTGCTGATTGGAGAAGAAAACCTGTGGAGTGTTGCAATTGTTTCTATGCTTAGGCAGTGCATCAACTACATAATTGATTTCCCTTAAAGTGTGAGTGCACTTAAAAAGTTGAAAATGTCTAATGAGATGATATAAGTTAACAAAATTGAAATGAATCTACCAAGGAGGATTAGTTTGGTGACTGATACATTTCACAAGGAGCTTAGAGTCAATTTTAAAGGATAACTCTTGTGTGTCTAAATTGCAGACGTTATGATAGACCAAAATATGTTGCTTCCATTTTTATCTTGTTGTAGGTACCTTTCCCAAAGAGGAGTAGTAAATACATAGATGAGTTCATCTTGACTGTCCATGAGAATACTATCTATGGTTTGTCAAGGGCACTACAATCTATGTTTATTTTAACCATGTCTCTTAGAGGCTTCTTCTATCAGACCTTGGTGACTTTAGTCTCTTGGATACAACTCTCAGCTAACTAGATCAAATCCTTCCAACTAGAATGCTATGTAATATGAGGGAAAACAATTGTTAAGAGGTTGAAAGTATCCTAGAAGACAAGGTATTTTACTCTAGCAGAACTGAAATTTTTTCCACTATATTTAGCGGCACATTTGTTTTTCCAGAGATTCCAACAAATGAAGATAAGAGTTCACTAAAGGATGAGTCTGTGAGCCTCATTCTTAGACTTAGAAGTCCACCATCTCATTAAGAGATTCCTCAAAGGAGTATAGTCCTTACTAACTCCTAAAGGATCAAGAAACAAGGCCTAAATATTCCTAAGAAAGTGGCCTATTAGGAAAATATGCTCAATAGTATCTTCACCAGGTCTGTGATAGCAATAACATTGTATAGGATTATGAACAAAAGTGTAAATCTTCTCATTGGTAGGTAATTTGCCCCTAATAGTTTTTCATAAATAAAGGAAACACTTGAAAGGGATAAATTTCTGTCAAATGTGAGAAATAATAGGGGACTTGTCATTCTTCTACCTTATCATATCCCAAGCTAAAGAGAAGATAAACTTAGCATTGCTACAATGCTTCCAGCTAGGCAGATCAGAGCTATTAGAATTATATTGAACATGGAAAGCTAGAATAATATGAACAAACTGATGGGGGTTGTTAAGGTAATTCTCTGAGCATCCGATTGGCCAATGGTCAAAAAGGAAGATACCTTGATGCTGTTAGACCTGATATAATCATTCCTTAAGTTAACCAATAGACCAAATCTCAATCAGTCATTCCATCAAAATAAGTAAGAACCAAAATTAATTTTTCATTGGATTTGAGCCTCCACCTTGCGTTTATTTATCATAGGTGTTTCCAGGTTAGAAATTGGGCGATGTGCCACTTTTTGCTAATGAGGTTGGATCTTTGACAATATTTAACCCTTAAGAAATCACCCACAAGGTTTGTTTAGTGCAAAAGATCCACCATTGTTCGTACTAAAAAGAGAGGGCTACATCAGAAATAAGTCTGACTTCTATATCACCTTCATCAAAGGGGTAACTTAATTTTTTTCAAGAAGCACAATGGTACTTCTTTTTGTCACTTTTCCATCTCCAAAAGAGTTGAGAAGTCAAGGCTTGAATTTGCTTAAGCGTGGTGGTAAGAGGAGAAATGTCTGAGAGTAAATAAATTTGAAGGGATTAGATAACATGCTTGACAAGGGTAACCCTGCTCCCATAGCTTAGCATCCTGGATTGTCACCTACTGATTATGGCAATAACTTTGGACACCAAGTCAAAGTAGTATACAATTCTTTGCTTTTCAATATAGAAAGGACACCCTAAATAGGTAATAGGGCTTTTTTTTCTGCATAAAATCAATAATCCTCTCGATTCTATTCACAGTAGGTTTGAAGGCATTGGAGAGAATCATGAAAATGGCTTTTGGTCTTGTTGATCATCTGACCAGAAACTACTTCATACTGAACAAGGATCTTCATAATAAAATTTAGAGAAGCTTTCCTACCAGAAGTAAATATTATAGCATCATCTGCAAAGCTGAGATGATTTATTTATAGAAGCTTTCCTACCAGAAGTAAATATAATAGCATCATCTGCAAAGCTGAGATGATTTATTTGTGGGCCCTCTTTTCACTGTAAACATTATGTAAGGGATCAAGATATAACCTGTTCATGAGCCTTGATGGTATCTCAATATCTAAACAAACAGACTTGGTGAGAGAGGATTTCCCTACTTAAGACCTCTTGTCAGAGTAGAAGAAACCATGTCTTGAGTCATTAACAATCATAGAGTACCAGTTGTTAGATATAATCCTCCTAGTCATATTAATGAAGAACTCACCAAACCCCGCTCTTCTAATAACCAAACAAATGAAGTACCAGGAAATCCTATCGTAGGCCTTGACCATGTCTAACTTGATGACCACACTCCCCTCAACATTAGACTTCTTGATGTGATGGATAATTTTTTGAGCCAACACAATATTCTCAGAACACTTATATTTTTCACAAAATCAGACTCATTTGAAAAAATAAGATTGGAAGAAAAGGAGATAATCTAACACACAAAAGCTTGAAAATGATGTTGTTGGTGAAGTTGCTAAGGTTGATAGGTCTAAACTAAAGTATTTTAGGATGGTCCACTTTTGGGAGTAAGACCAAACAAGTGTTGAAAAAAATTTTAAGCATAGGATGACCACAAAAGAAAGAATAAATGATTGCAAGGAAGTCCTTATTAATGATGTTCTAATATGATTGGAAAATCATCATTCATGTTATCAGGTCAAAAGCAGAGTTAGAGTTCATGGAGAAGATCACACTTTTCAATTCATCAAGAGTTGGCATAGCTTGAAGAGCCTTATTCTCATCATCAGTAACTAATCCAGGAATACAGTTTAGTACTTTCTTCCTAAATAATCTTCTCCTCACCAGTGAAAATATGATGGAAGTGATTACATGCAATATTGTCAATATTCTTATACCCTTCAAAAATCCATTCACCATCATCATCTTGAAACTTGTGAATATACAACCTTCTTCTCTTTTTTCTAATCACTCCGTGAAAATATTTAGAGTTCACATTACCTTCCTTGAACCATTGGAATTGAGACTTCTATTTTAGGATAGATTCTTCCGTTTTAAGGAATCTAATGTACTCAGCATTAGCAACATGAAGCCACACATAATACATTCATACGTATATAAATGCTTGTAATATTAAAATATCAATCATCAAATTAATACTAGTAGATTGTACGACAAACTTCTAACTTATAAAGCTAATGAACTTAAATAAAATCTATAAATACAAATGTTAAAAAATAAACTATTTTATATAACATTTAAAAATATTATATAGATAGAGAAATAGAAGACAATGATAAAGTAAACTTTGCATTGAAAATTTAATTTTTAAACCAGAATTTGAGAGTGTAAATGGTTTTTTTCAAGGCCATAAATAAGATCATAAATGATCTAAAATTCATTCTCCCCAATCCTCTCTTTTTCATATATATATATATATATATATATAATAAACAACATCTATATCTCCCATTGTTTTCTCATTCTCTTTTCTTTTTAATTGAGGATAATAACTAATTAAATAATGCAATTACCAGTGTATTTTTTAAATGGCAACTGAAATTTTCTAGTACCATTTGATATGGTCAGAAGAGGATCCAAAGGCAAAATAATAGAGGATCTTGCTGATGGGGACCAAATCTAGCTGCATCCCATTCTTGAGTGATTCTACAACAAAGCTTATCCAACTTACATACCAACTCTTAAAAGATGTCCTTGGTGTGAATATAGTTTTCACTTTTTACAATAAACTATTAATTCACACTTAATTCAAATGTACTAATATATAGTTTGCCATAAACTGACTTGTTTTTCCGAGCAATGAAATTGGGTTTTCTAATTTCAATATCCATTCAGTGCGTCTTTTCACTGCACTAATTAATATTTACACGTTTTTAATTAGCTTCCACGTTTTGTGCTCATTCAAATTTTGAATGTAAATTTCTTTTTCTCTGGAAAATCTTAGTAGCTCGTTGGTTGACTACCTAAACTCTCACCTTATTATTGAGGGTTTGATTCCCAGAATTATGATCTCCCTTCCCGTTTCTCCTTCCCTATCCCCAATTTTTGAAAAAAAAAATGTAAATTTCTTTCTATTAAAATATACTATGCTTTCTATAGCACTAAGCGTGAATTTGCAAAAAATACAGAAATACTTTTTATATGTCTAAATCAAATATTTCAAACAAATTTAATTTGTTGATATTAGAGAGTCCAAAAAAGTATTTCTCCATTTCAAAATAAATGAATTTGACACTTTTTTTATGATCCAAAATAAAAGATTTTTTTCAAAATTCAAAGATGTATTAGTTGAATGTTTTTTTTTAAAAAAATTGCCCTTCTCTTTAATGAATTTTTATCTCTCTCTAATTTTAAGAAAAAAATGAAAAGAAACAAAAAGATAATATTGGCAAATTATTCTTTAATTAATATCACTAACTAGCTAATTAACTATTGTCATATCCAAAATCTCATTTATTTTTTAAGGGAGGTAGTACCAACTAAGCATATTCAAATCCAACATTTTTAGAACTTAATTAATTGATCAATCCTTTAGGTAGTACTCCGTTTATTTCAAACTAAATGATTTTTTGACACACCTCATAAGAACTAGACATCCGTGCCCGCGCTAGTATGGTCCAATATCTGTTATTTAATTTAAGTGATATAAATAAAATTTAAAAATTAATTAAAATTATTTTAAATTATTAATATTGTGACATAATATTTTTTTAAACAATATTTAATTAATTAATATAATGATTAGTAGCATCTTTTAATATTAAAAATAAGATAAAGAAATTACGATGGAAGAACCATAAAAGATTACAAATATACCCTCAGGCCGCTCAAGCAGACATGTCCACTTGCTGCCTGCTTGAGTAGCTTTAATTATCACGATTAGTAGCATTTTTTAACAGTAAAAATAAGACCAACAAATTACAATGAAAGAATCATAAATAATTACGAATATACCCTCAAGCTGCTATGCGACCTGTTGCCTGCTTGAGCAGTTTTAATTATCATGACCAGTAGTATTTTTTAACACCAAAAATAAGACAAACAAATTGTAATGAAAGAATTATAAAAAATTACGGAGATACCCTGGAGCTGCTCAAGCAGTCATGGTGACCTGCTGCCTCCTTGAGCAGTTTTAATAATCATGATTAGCAGCATTTTTTAATACTAAGAATAAGACAAATAAATTTAAACGAAAGAACCATAAATAATTATGGATATACCCTGAATCTGCTCAAACAGTCATGCCGACCTGTGGCCTGCTTGAGCAGCTTTAATTATCATGATTAGCAACCTTTTTAACACTAAAAATAAGATAAATAAATTACAATGGAAGAATCATACAAATTTAAGAATATACCCTCAAATTACTCAAGCAGGCATGTCAACCTACTATCTGCTTGAGCAGCTTAATATCTGTTATTTTTTAATTTTAATTTAGGTTACAACAGAAAAATCATAAAAAATTACGGATATACCCTCAGGCTGCTCAAGCAGGCATGCTGACCTGCTACTTGCTTGAACAACTTTAGTTATCATGATTAGCAGCATTTTTTAACACAAAAAATAAGACAAACAAATTACAACGGAATAACCCTAAATATTACAGATATACCCTCAAATTGCTCAACTGTTGCCTACTTGAGCAACTCTAATTGTCATGGTTAACAGCTTTTTTTAAACACTAAAAATAAGTCATAACAAATTACAACAAAAAAATCATAAAAAAAAAATTAGGGATGCATCCTCAGGCCGCTCGACTTGCTGGCTGCTTGAGCATCTCTAATTATCATGGTTAGTACCATTTTTTAACACTAAAAACAATCCATATAAATTACGACGGAAGAACCATGTAAAATTACGAATGTACACTTAAACTGCTCAAGTAGACATGTCGACTTGCTGTCTGCTTGAGCTGCTCAACTGCCTCTTATAAGATAGTTAATATATAATAATAATTATTAAAGAATCATTTGCCAATATTAGCTTTTTCTTCTGCAAGACGTGTTTGATTCCAATTAGATATTTTGGAGGTTACTCTACCTTAAACACTAGTTTATGCATATATAAAGAGTATTATATCTCCTTAAAGAAGCAACACAATTATCCCATCCATGAACTCCGGGGATATTTATAAAAAGAAAAACTATGACTTAAGAAGATCAAAATCATTCTACAGTCGAGAAAAGAATCACTAACTGCCCTCGAATCATGGATAGATCTAAGGAGAGAAGAATCAAGGGAAGAACACATTTCTATCCACAATATTTATCAACAAAATATGTTTCTTCTCATGCAAATTTGAAGCCACAAATCACAAAGGTGAAAAAATGAGTACTTCAAGCCTTGTCATTGAGTTTCATCAAATCAACACTCCGATAAGCCTTGAAGTATGAGGCATTTGTGAACACTGAAATTTTATGGAACTCTACAAGACGTATTTGATTTCCAGTAGTTTCTTAGAGGTTCATCTACCCTAAACCCTAGCTTATACTTATATAAAGGGTATTATATTCTCTTAAAGAGGTATTTCAACTATCCATTAACTCAAAGATATTCATAAAGAGATAAATTATAGCTCAAAGAGGTCAAAATCATCCAACGTTTGAGAAATACGCTACCAACGTTCTTTGAATCATAGAGAAATTAAATTTAAGAATCAAGGGTGAAATATATTTGTACTCACAATATTTATCAATAAATTTATATTTTTTAGTATTTTATTTGCGATTGTGATTTATTTTTCATCAATTAAAATATATTGTAAACAGCTTCTTTTCAAACTTTCCTTAAAATCAAAGGTAGTAAATTAAAAGCTAATTGAACTAGAGAAGGATAATTGTACAAAAAATAATTAATATAATTTTCAAAAAATATTTGTATAAATTAAAAGAAATGTCAAATATTTTATTTATATTAAAATGAAGAGAGAAGTATCAAACTCATTAAATATGTATGAGGCTGAAAAATTGCAGTTTATTTTCCCCCCGAAAAGGGAGGAAGGAAGTCACACAAAAGTGCATCACAGGTGAATGAGAATTTTCAGTAGTTTTTATACTATTCAATTAACAAAATGTTTTATTGCATGCAATTAGATAAATGAACCAATTAAAGGTCTCACAAGTGACATGTATATACTTAGTATATTACCAAAAGGGCACCCCTAGATTCCAAACATGTTTTTTTATATATATAGAGTTGCTATTGGTTTTCATAAACAATTTACTATTTAGTTGTAATTAACATTACATATTTATTTTGATTTATTTTAGTTAAATAAAATAACATAATTTGATGATGTTCATGATTCGATTTTGGATAAGTTTAATGTAAAATCAAACCAAATTAATTTAATTAGTTTTTTAACAAGTAAAATCAAATTAAACTAAATATAATTCATATTCATTAGTTTGGAGTTGTTATTAGTTTAGTTCCATGTGATTGATTTTTAAGAAACATAATAATGCTTCTCCTTTTTATTTTTCACTACAACTAAAAAAGAATTATAAAATTTTGTGTATATAAGTTATTGATTTGATTCATTTTTTAATTAGTTTATCTTTTAATAAAATAAAATATTATCAACTCAAATTAAAATAAAATAAGTGTAGATTTTGATTTGGATGGATAACTATCCTTGTAACCACAAAAAGAGAGAGAGAGAGAAAACATGATCCAAATTCCGATGTGGGGATCCAAGTGATAATCTTTGAAAATCAATGTTTGCTATTTCTCGATAGATTTTCTCGTACCAAATCTCACAAACTTCCAAGCAATATGCGGACTAACGTGCCCAAAACATCAAATCACAAAACTCCTCACTTGGGACATAACATATCATGACTATGTCATTTATCAAGTATGAAATTAATAAAAATGTAATATTTTCTCTATCTTAAATTAATTAAATTTTTTAAGTTTTATTTAAGATTTTAAAATAGTTGAATTGTTCAAAAGTTCAAGATAAATATTTGAAACTTTTTTTGTATTTATCCTTTCATTTATTGAAGTTTTATATTTTCTAAAAGACAAATTGCACTATATATTTATGACTTCACTAAGGGTACTAGTGAAAAGTATAATTTAAATTTTTTCTTTGAATATTTTTCTTAATATGTGTGCATTGACTCATAAATTCAATTAAAATAGGACGAAAGGAGTAAATTTTTTGGTGGAAAAAGGATAAAAAGAAATATCCTTAATCTATTGGAAAGGATTAAAAATATGCACTTCCATCTTTTGGTCTAGAAATATTTTTTATTTAAATATTTTTAAATATTTGAGTAAATTATAAAATTATCGTTTAGAACAAATAAAAGAATGAACTAATTAGTAAAAAAATTCAATTCAATTAAATGTGGAGTGAGAATATTTCTAGATTAAAAAGTATAAGGAGGGGTATCTTTAATTCAAAAATAAAGGTGAAAGATATTTTTAGACCAAATGATGGAAGGAGAATGTTTTTGAGCTATTTTTAATAGGTTAGGGGTATTGTTGGCTCTTTTCGTTTTTGGTTGAGATTTGATTCATTCTCTCTTAAATTTAGGGGTCGAACATTTGTATCCCGTTTGAGATTTCTAAATCTTGGACTTATTAATTAGGTAATTGTTAGTTAAAGATAGATATCAAATATCAAAATTTTAAATTTTAATGAATAAATTAAACTTCAATGTGGTACAGAATTTGATAATATAGTATTGAAGTTCTAGCCAATTATATTACAAATTTAATACGATTGCTCCAACTATTTCTATTTTTCTATATAAAGACACGATATAATAAAAGGTCAACATGTAAAAAGACATCAAGAAAAATAAATTGACATAAATAAAAAAACATATATACTTGAATTAGTCTTTAAATTTCTCTTTAGGTTTGTATTAATGAGTAATGGACATATTGCTATAAGATCTTCAGTAAGTGAATAACTCAATATTCTAGAAATATAATACCAAATGGCATTAATTTCACATACCAATCCCAAACTCAAATAAATTTTAAAATTTACTCTCGAATATATACAGAATACTGATTTATTATCGAATATCAAATTATCAAATTTTCGAATTTGGGTTTGACAATTTGATTTTCGATATTTTATGCCTAGTCCTACTTAAATTTACCATAACTAGTATTATGTTTATAGCATTTTTTAGTTGGTATAAATAAAATTAAATGTGGTTAAAGTAGCGACTTTGAGCATGACCAACTCCTATAGTGTGACAGACGGTGTGTATAAGTCGAGGAATGAATTCGTCGTTGTATAGCAGACTAACGATTACTAGTGATTCTGACTTCATGCAGGTGAATTGCAACCAGCAATTTGAACTGAGGATGAATTTTTGGGGTTAGCTCACCCTCGTGGGATTGCGACCCTTTGTCCTGGCCCTTGTAGGACGTGTGTCGTGCAGAACATAAGGGGAATTCGATTCAAGCTTTTTCTAACCTTTTCTTATCAATGCACTCTTGACGTATATAAAGGAGTATGATTTGTTCAAGAAATTTCTACTTCTCTATTTATTTATGAAATATTTGAATTTTTCAAAATATCATGGACATGCAAAAAAAAAAATATCCACATTCAAATCAAGATGAAACTTTTACTTGCTCAAATAATAATTTTAGGTGAAGCAGAACCAACATGCTCCATGGCAGTAGCTATACTCCTCCTTTGTTAACTATATTCCTGATTTGCTAAAAGGGCTTGCATATCAAGTATACCATGTTTGATTATTGATTTATAAGTTTGCATAATAAAAATATTTTTAAGTTATGAGTTAATTTATTTAGAATATTATTTTTTTGTAAAATAAAAAATAATTAATATTTAAAACTTATATCCTTAATTATTAGTGAATGTATTATAATCAGCAACCTTAAAATATGCCCTTCTACAAATCATGTCAATGACATAGACTATGCACACGAGACCATAATTATTTTTTTTAATCAATTCATATTCTAAATTTACTAATCAAATAAATCACAATTCATATTATATTACATAATACATTAAAGGGATGGCATAATTTATGCAAACCCGAGATTCAAATGAAAATTCAATGTAAAAATATTTGGTTTGAATTTTAGATTATGAATTGAACATTGAATTTTATTTTAAAATTTTATGTTATATTAAAATTTAATAATATATAAATTGTCATGTGATTTGATTGTATTGTGAAGTAAAAAGTCAAATTGATCGTGAACAAGCGTGATCAATTGAAGCTAGCTTGTTGAATTTAAGATGTGCATGGCCCATCAATATATTCTCTTTATATAAAGCAATAATTTGACCTGCTTTTCGTCAACATGTGTGCTTAATATCGATAACATGCTTTTGAGGATACTTTGGTCATTTAGGTTAACTTTTGTACAGCATTATTTACTTTGTGTACTCTAAATTATTTAGTTCTTGATATTAAATGACAAAAAATAAAAAACTTGTGATGATATATCAAATCTAAAATCCTGTGATGTTGGCCCATCAGGATTGTTCTGCACTTACATTATATTAATGCAGTTTCAGTGGCTGAGAGATGAAATTTATTGTAGAGATATAAAATATTTTGTTTGAAAATATTTTGTAGAGATATAAAAAATTTTGATTGACTGTTACTATTCTATTATTGCCACATAAATTGAAAATGAGAAAGTAATATATATTATTTGAAAATTATGTAAAAATAATAGTATAAATTACAATGATTAACAACTTTAAATTTTTAAAAGACATATTAAACATTCGATTTACTTTCAAAATTCTGTCAATGTCACGTAAATTGAGATTTAGAAAATGTGATATGTATTATTTAAAAACAACGATAAAAAGTAATATAAATCACAATAATTAACAATTTAATTTTATTTTTTATAAAAAAATATATAAAATATGGCTGACTCTTAAAATCTATCAATGCCACATATATTTAAAAAGAAAAAAGTAACATGTTATAGTTTAAAATAATGCAATATATATATAAACAACAATTAATACTTAAAAACATCTAAAAATCATATTATAATATAATTGAATCTCAAAATTTTACTTGTATCACATGAATTTAGATTTTATAAAATACAATATTTATTATGGGATTTATTTTTTCTTTATATGTGGCAACTTCTTTTCATCGGTAAACACTAGCATCAGAGTTAAAATTAAGATTTCAACTTTATGCATTTTAAATTTTATAATGATAATTTTAAGTGATGATAATTAAATTTTAAATTTAATATCTGCACATACACACACATATTATATATATATAGGTCCCTCTTGAAGTCGCTCCTATCAAATCTGAGTATTCCAATTGGAGAAGACCACAGAAATTGCATTACCCTAGGGCTACCCATCCTGATGTTGCCTTAGAAGAAAAGCCTGAAGTTATGCAAAATAACTACAACGCCAACGGTATCTACGAATGGAACATAATGATTGCTCCGAATACAATATTCTATTAAAACTCCAGTAGATGACTATGGTAGCCATTACTTATAAAACAACTCATAACTGTACTGACCAACTTACTATCCATGTCCTTGTTGCAGAATTCACAAGCCAGCTTAAAGGGTGGTGGGATATCCATCTTAGCGATAAGGATAGACAGAACATTTTCTAGAGTTTTAGAGTAGATTCATTAGCAAATTCAATCCTTAGAGATGCGCAGACCATTCCTGACTCAACAAATACATTGGTTTATACCATCATCAAAACCTTCATAGGAAGTCAGGTATCTTTAGAGACTTTCCTCTGAGATATTGAACAATCTTAAATACAAAACTCTGTTTGATTTTAGGTGGTATAAGGATTCCTTCCTCGCAAGGATTTATGAAAATCCTGATGGGAAATCTTCCATATTGGAAGGAAAAATTTCTAGATAGACTGCCTAAGCCCTTAGAGATTTGATCAAAGAAGAACTCCAAAATTACTATCCTGGTGATATCATCCCCTATGACTAGGTCATCTGCGATCAGCTTATGAGCTTGATCAACCAAGCAACTCTTAAAATCTGTCGGCAAGATAAGATTTTGAGACAATTAGCCAAGGATAGAGCCCAAACTCGTTGAGATCTAGGAACCTTCAGTGAATAATTAGGCCTCCCCCCTTGCAAGAAGAAAGTCCATAGAAGACCTGCTCCTAAAAAAGAAGCTTTTACCTCCAAACCCTATGTTTCTAGAAAGACTAAATCTTCCCCTCCAAAATACAAAAATAACACCAAAAAGCTCACTCCTCCTACTCCCAACAATGGCAAATATTATAGGTGTAACAAGCATAGTCCTATTGTAAAATACTGCAAGCTTTAAAAAAAGATTAAGGCCCTTAATTTTGAAGATTTCATTCTTAATCAAATTGACCACTTGTTGTTAGACGACAATGACTATTCGGACGATGTGGGAGATGAACTTGAGCAAACCTTCAATCAAATTGAAAATGATGACTTGGATTCTTCTGAGTCTGAAAAAGACAACGATGAAATAGAGGTTAATGTTCTCTCAAAACAACAAGACCTCCTCCCTGAAATTATCAGCGGACTACAAGACCCTGATAAGAAGACATTACCTAAACCAATTCAAAATGGCTTTAGATAAGCCCTACACCTCATCTCCTCACATTCTTTCTCATCCTCAGGTAACTAATACCTACAATATTACTGATGTTCTAAATAGATTAAGCCTGTTACCATCTAGGACCTCCAATCAGAAATAAGCCTCCTTAAGAAAGAAATTAGGAAAATCAAGGATAGACAAGAAGTAGACCATATTGTCCTCCAACAATTTGCTTCAATATTTGATACACATGATCGTGCTGTCCTTCAACAATTTTCTAAGAATACCGATTCCCGCGCCCTAGTGGTACCTGAGTCAGCTAGCCAAGATCTCAACAGGAAAGTTTTTTCAATTATATCTCACTAGTTTCTATCTGGAGGTGGCATACAAGAATAACCTTGGTTGTTAACAAATCTTTTATTCTTGATATAGTTATCCTTTTTGACACTGGTGCTGATCTCAATTGTGTCCAGGAAGGACTTATTCCTACCAAATTCTTTGAAAAAACTAAAGAGGGCCTTCGAGCTGCTAATGTCAGCAGGTTAGGGATCAAGTACAAAATCTCTGATGTTCAAGTGCGAACTCATATGGGAGACTCCACTTTATCCAACTCTACATCCTTTATGCTGGTCAAAGATATTATAAATTCAGTCATCTTAAGCACTCTTTTTATCTAAAAACTCCTTCCTTTTAGATCCACGATTCAAGGTATTTAAGTCGAGGTAATATCTTTCTTCCTTTTGATAAGCCTCCTATCAAAAGAATCTTGTCCGCACTAGAGTCCAAAGAAGCCTAAATCAATTTCCTCAAAGAGAAGTAGCACTCCAAAGGATGCAACAAAAATTACAAGAACCTTCCCTCTAGGCCAAGGTCAAAGCCCTTGAGGCCAAAATACAACAAGAACTTCGTGCAGATTTACCAACAACCTTTTGGAATAGAAAAAAACACATAGTTAGACTTCTTTATGAGCCTGTCTTTGATGAGAAAACCACTCCTACAAAAGCACGCCCCATCCAAATGAACCATGAGCTCACAATGCATTGCCAAGGTAAAATCAATAACCTTCTCAAAAAATAAATTATCTCTCCAAGCAAATTCACTTGGAGTTGTGCCGCCTTCTATGTCAACAAAAATTTTGAGATTGAACAAGGAGTCCCTCGATTAGTCATCAATTACAAACCCTTGAGCTCTTCTCTTCAATGGATTAAGTATCTTATTTCTAGCAAAAAAGATCTCCTCTAGTGCCTTTATGCTGCTACAATCTTCTCAAAATTTGACCTAAAATCTGATTTTTGGCAAATTCAAATTGACCCCAGAGATCGTTACAAAACTGCTTTTACTGTATCTTTTGGGCAGTATGAGTGAAATGTTATGCCTTTTGGATTGATGAATACCCCTTTAGAATTTCAGAAAATAATGAATGACATCTTTAATTAACTTTTTAAATTCATTATCATTTATATTAATGATGTTTTGGTACTTTCAAGCAGCATTGACCAACACTTCAAACATTTAAGAGCTTTCTTCAATGTCATTAAAGAAAATAACCTAGTTTTATCCAAAACTAAATACAGTTATTCCAAGTTAATATTCGATTTCTTGGACACAATATCCAGCAAGGTATCATAGTACCTATCTAAAGATCAATCCGATTTGTTGATAAATTTTCTGATCAAATTCTTGATAAAATCCAGCTCCATAGGTTCTTAGGGTGTGTCAACTCTATAGCGGATTTTATTCCAGGTCTTAGTAATTTACTAAAATCCCTCTACAATAGTTTGAAAAAAATACCTCCTTTGTGGACAGACATCCACACAAAAGTAGTTCGTTAGGTCAAATTGCAAGCTAAAGACCTTCCTTGTCTATCACTTCCTGACCCTTCTGCATTCAAAATAGTTAAAACAGATGCATCAGGCATAAGATATGGAGACATTTTAAAATAAAAGAAAAATAATAAAGAGCATATCATTGCATTTTCATCTAAGCACTGGAATAAAGTTCAACAAAATTATCCCACCATAAAAAAGAAAATTTTAGCAATTGTATTATGTATTTCAAAATTTTAGGCTGCTTTACTAAACCAATCTTTTTTAGTATGAATTGATTGCCAGGCCACAAAATCTGTCTTGCAAAAAGATGTATAAAATCTTGCTTGAAAACATATATTTACAAGATGGCAAGCTATTTTAACTATTTTTATTTCGATATAGAATATATCGAGGGGAGCTCAAACTCTTTTCCATATTTTCGTACTCGAGAATTCTTGCAGGGTAGGAAATAATATGTAGAAAAAAGAAAATAGAACTAATGGAATCACAAGATGACAATACAACAGTAATTTCTCCCAATAATACTCAAGTTGTTTTACAACAACGAGCTATTGAAGTTGCCGCCAAGCAGCCCTTAGCAGAGAAGGTTGGAGCAATCTAGCCAAGATATCAAACCTTAGCAGATTATGCCATGAAAGGTATACCACAATCATTCCTCCTGGAGAATACACGCTAGAGCTCAATCCCAATTTCTAGTCCTAAGAAATGGCTGACCTAATTGAAGAAGAAAAAGAAGCTCAACTAACTTAGACAACAAGCTCCTCATGATTGGAGGAAGATTTCAAGAATTGGTGTCAGCTGATGGGATTCAAAGAACCTACTATGACTCTCACCAATAGAAGAGCAATAATCAACCAATTTCAATTCTTCAAAAATATGTGCTCTAAGGTGGTGGTCCAAAGCCACGCCTCAACTTCCGAAGTGGCTTCCAAAAGTCACATACCAACTTCTTTGACTTCTAAAGAAGTGGTTCCAAGCTCCGCTCCAATTTCTTCTTCTTCCTCGATGGTTGCTGTCGGCACCACCCTATAACTTAATGGAGGTCGAAAGCCCCATCAATTACACATACAATTTTTCTCAAAAATGGAAGCGGTATGCTCCATACCACACCAATCAAACCCTTTAGCCACTTCCCAATCAACTTCCTCTACCAAAAGATCCTCCTCCGATGACTCAACCTATTTTGAAAATGACGTAGTATACCTACTTATCTAAACTGAGCTCGAATTTTGGCATCCTAATCCACAAAAAATTGCTAAGAGAATGTTTAGCCCTTCCGCCAACTTCATCCAAAAAACCCCAATGCATACTCAATAGTTTTATGAGTTTATACTCACAGACACCCGATCATGCCTTTTCAAACCCCACAAAGATAAACAAACACAAATCCATATTTACCCATACAACAATATGAATTAACAAGATAATCTCACCCAAAGATTGGGGTATACACTCATCCAGATACAAAAAACTCTCTTAACCTTTTGAGCCACAAAATTATAATTATTTTGACTACATAAATACATGGATGAATGCATTCAACTTCCAAAATGATGCCGAAAAGCATTCATGGTTTATTTTATGGGGAAAATAATTAAGTCCCAAATTTCCACAATGGTTTCTACACCAATGGTGGTCCGTCTACGATCATAAAGTTGAAATCCTTTCATCCCCAGTCCTTGAAGGATATGAATACTTTTGCCAAATATTTTCTTAACCAACATCAAATTCCTTTAATCCTATAATTTTCTCATCGGTTTCATATCCCATGGACATACTCCCAAAAGCTTGCATATCACAAATCAGAGGGACAAAAATGCCTCCTCTGGTTAACTCTCCAAGGCCATTGCAAGTGGTACAAAAGTTGGAATCCATCAGAAGGCTAGATTACTATCTGCAGGTGGAAAATACATTCTAATTAAGTATGTTCTACAATCTATGCCTATATACCCATTTTTTGTTATGAATCTCCTAAAAGGGTTGTTGAGCACATTCAAAGAGTAGTGACTAAATTCTTTTGGAGTGACCTAGGGGATACTAAAGGAAAACATTGAATTACTTGGGATAAACTGTGCTGTTCACAGGAAGAAGGGGGTATACGTCTGACATCTCTTCAGCATATGATAGATGCCCTATTTGCAAAGTTGTGGTGAAACTTTAGGAGCTCCACAAGATCTCTATGAGCCAATTTTATATGGAATAAGTATTACAAAAAGCTGGATCCTATTATTGCAAAGGGTACAGGAGCATCACACATCTGGAGGAAAAGTTAGGGAAGATGTGGAGTACAACATCTAGTGGAAGCTAAAGAGTAGTAGAAGCAGTTTTTGATTTGATAACTGGACTAAGCTAGAGGCTTTTTACTACGTAGAAAATAATAACACTTTAGAAGAAGAGGTAGAGGTTAGAGATTTTGTTTTGCAAGGGAAATGGAATAGGCAGAAGTTGAGCACATATCTATCTGATGAAGATATTGTGCAATACATCTGTAATGACTTAAAGCCTCCAAGTACAGATGAAGGGGGGGACAAAGCCTGGCGGATGGGCAATTCTTTAGGGACATTCTCAGTTAAGTATGTTTTAGGATATAATCATGACAAAAATAAGCAGATGCAAGGAGAAGAATAGGTGTGGGTTAGTGGGCTACCTTTTAAGATAAACTTTTTCTGTTGAAAAGTTTGGAAAGGTAGGATTCCTACAGATGACAATCTGAGGAGGATGCACATTAGCATAGTGTCTGGTGCTGTGAAGGCCAAACATAGGAGACTATGCAACATTTGTTTATCAATGCTCCTGCAGCAAAAATAATATGAAAATTTTTTGCTAACTGGATTGGGGTGGAGAATGAAGGGACATCCCTACATTTGGTGATAAAGAGATGATGGGCAAGGGTGAAGTCAGGTAAAATGCAATTGTTATGTAAGGAAATTCCATCTTTGATTTTATAGGAACTCTGGAAGAGGAGGAATAAGAGAAGACATGGAAGAAATATCTCTATTAGCAATATGATTCATAACATACAATCTAGTGCATATAGGCTAATAGAAAGTAAAAGCCCTAAAATTAGAATAGGGATTTATTATTAGATGGATTTACTTAAATCCATTACAGAATACATACTAAGTTATATCATTATTTGGTCAAATAGGAACCTCCTCATATGGGATACCATAAGTGTAATACAGACGGAGTTAGTAGAGGAAACCTTGGTGTAAGCTCCTCTGGCTTCTGTATACGAAACCATAGGGGAGACTTATGTTATGCACAAGCAGGGGAATTGGGATAGAAAACTAATATTCAAGCTGAAGCCAATGCTATACTGGAGGTAATTAGATATTAGGAGCAGGAGTCATGTGTCTAAAATCTTGGAGTCTAATTCTCTTATTATGGTTAAGATCTATAAGGAGCAACTAAGAATACCATGGGAAATAATTGAGATAGTGGAAGAGATAATGCAACACATTTAGACACAGCACATCCAAATTCAACATATTTTCAGAGAAGGAAATCAGTTGGCAGATATACTAGCAAACAATGCAATGGAAGAGCAAAACGAGCTAGTGGTATTTAATAAGTTCAATCAGTTGCCAAAGTTAGGGAAACAAGTGCTAAATACAAATAAGCAATTAATCCCAAACATTAGAATTAGAACTAGAAGGATCTGATTCCCACATACATAGTTAGATTGCAAGTGGTTTGCTCGACCATAGTTGATGATATGAAGATTAGTACAGACCTTGCATATTTACACGACAAAAAGGGATTTACAAGTAAAAAATAACCTGGCAAGCTTTACAAAAAAAGGGAGCCCATGCTGATAGTCAACATCAGTAGGAGAAATATAGGCAAAAATCTACCTTCAGATCGAAGACAAAATAGAGTTTTCCACCATCAACTGAGGAAGAGAAACCAAGTACCTGGTAGAAAAGATGAATTTCAGGTGTGGGAAACAACTAGGGGGTATATCAATGGCCAAAGCCTAATCAGAATAAGGAAGAAAGTTGTAGCTAAGTTAAGCAGATACCAAAAAGAAAATTCATCAGCAGCAGGAGCAAGAACACAACAAGCAACAGACGGAACAAGTATTTTCGGTAGGGATTCGATGGAACTAGTGGCGCAAGCACTGTGGGGAGTAGGGGAATCAACATGTTTGAAAGTGTTAGTCTTAATCAGGAAACTTCCTGAATTTAGGAGAGTTTTATATAGTCTTAGAGTGGGCTGGGTTCACATATTTTTTAGACTCTTAGATTGTCCTGAAATGGACTTAGATAGTACTTTGATTTTTTTTATTAATAAAACAATACAATGCACCACAAATTTAATTTTAAAAAAAAAACATATGTCGCCTAGATACAATTTTTACAACAAAAATCAATTGCAGCTGCACAGTTAGCTAGCTCCAGTGGCAAGGGGGACTTTATCAACCAAATGAAAAAAATTCGTCAACAAATTAATCCCGAACTCCCTAGCAATGAATCGCAGATATTAAAAAATCAGATTCCGAAAATGAAGAAGAAATCATCCTCAAACTTGATCTACAATGACATCTTGATGACATCACCAAAAATGAAGTCATCCATGACATTAGGATCCAATTATTAAGTGGAAGAACCTGTACCGCTACTGTAACAATACTGTAGCAAACTTTTGGCTATAAATAGAGCCGACCTTTCCATTTTTAAGACATATTATTCTTTAATTTTTCAAGAGCTCTCTCTCTCAAGAATATTGGTTAGAGCTTGCTCTTTTCCTTTGTAATTTCAAAGTTTAATTGATTGTAATATCAATTTTCAAATTTAAAAGCTTTTCCTTTATTTTACTTTTGTTAGTACTTATCTTTTTTATATCCTTTTTATCATTTATGGTTGGTACTACTACCTACTTCTTGTTAATTAATTAGATTGCATTTTATGGTCAGCTCTGCCGCCTAACTTATTGCATTCCATTTATACTTCGCTTATCATTTGCATTTGATATTATCCGTTTTGCTTCCTATCCTTCTTCCCCGTACTATACCCCTATTATTTTAGGGGATTCGCTTCTGGATACTTGGTATCAAAGCCATGGGGGGAAGTAAGGATTACTATTCTTGTTTTTAACTTGCTACTATATGGCACTGTCAGATCTGTTCTTTAAAAGATGAATTAACTTATACAAATTGGTAAGATTCATTTTATTATAAGAAGATCTTCATGCATATGGTATTGTGATGTACCCAAATCTACACTGTAGGAGGTATCCCTAAGAACTGGCTGGATTGCCATTAAAAATTTAGTGGACTTACAGATGGTTATTTATATCCTTTAGATCGTCTAATTATAGAACTTCTTAAAATGAAAAAGATCTAGCCTTTATGTATAAAATTAAGTCTATTAATTTAACTGTCAGATCTGGCTCTTCCGTATAATATTGAGTTAAGAACATGAATAATTTTCTTTATGGAACCTAATAGTCTCTTGATCTAAGGATAGACAGCATTTAAGTTATTATTGTTGTTTTGCTTAACTAATTCTTTTTTGCAGATCTCATCATATTTTTGTTTAGGTCCTTTTCCTTCTCCTCTAAAACTCCCTCTGCGTCGACCCCATGTTCCTCGATTTCACCAAATTCCAAGCTTAAGGAAGAGATTAGTTTCTCTGATTTGCAGCAATCAATTGATGACTAGAAGACCCCAAAGCATCACTAGTCTATCATTTACAAATCTTCTAGGTGGCCATTAACAAGTGACTACCATATTTTCAACATTGAACAAATAATCCCTCTTGAGTCCGATCACGAGGATATCAAACTTCTCAACCCTAAGTCTATAGAAAAATATATATGAACAATTATCATCATTTTGGACTAGTCCAGATTGCTGCTAAGCCTCTTTTTAGAGAAGGTGTAGATACTTCTCTTCTTCTTTGTCTTAGAGACTCAAGATTTTTAGATTTTAATGACTCTCTCCTAGAAATGGTGGAAACCAATTTCTATAGTGGTCTAATTTTTTTTTAATTGTTTCTCAAATTTCACTGTATCTCTCAAAGATATGAACATCTTAGATTCCTTGACTCTAAATGTCAAAACTTCCAATTACAATACCAAAACTGGGTTCCTCCCAGTAGCAATTATTTATAGGGTCCAATACAAGGCCATGAGTTTAGCCTTTAATACTGGTGCTATGAGAAGTAGTTATAAAGGCGAAACTATACTTTTCAAAACAGATCTACAATGATATCATCTGTCTGTGCCCAAGCCTATCTCTTGGAATCAAGTTTCTTTACCTCAGAACTGGTTGTTGCAGGATGCAACCAGGTTGAGAAGCCAGCTAATACTACCATCTCCCAGATCCAACAATTTTCTAGTGGAACTGTCTCACTTTCTTTTCAGAGATCTCTTAGCCAAATCCAACAATTTTTTAGTAGATCTGTCTCACTTTCTTTTTAGAGATCTCTTAGCCAAAGGGTCCCTACCTCATCGTCTATCCTATTTGAGACAGCGAGACACTCGATTTAACTTTCTACTACGATTGAAAGCGTTGATTTTGATTGCAAGATCCCTCAGACCAGCTACTCTTCAGAAACCCCTACAATCAATGATGACCCGTTAAAATCCCCTATCTATTCATCCTTTGGTGCGGAACTGGATGTTTTGACACAAGATTTTCAAATTGACAAAGAAAACCTTAGACAAGAGTTTTACTCATCCAATAATATTTGGAAAAGGACTTGGTTCTTCAATAATTTTCAAAATAATGAAAGAAACAATTTTCAAGAAATTTATTATGAGTTTTTGAACTTTGTCCAAAAACAAATTCATTTTTTTGAGTGGTTTGAAGCTTATGCAGATTACCACCATTTAGATTACCCTTTTTCAAAATCAATAAATGTTTCAAAACTATGGAGAACCCTTAACAGAGGGAACATAACTTCTGAACTTCCTTTGTTAAGGGTTCTCCATACTTTATATATAATTTATTAATACAAATAGCTATTTGGATAAAATGTATTAAATTTAGTTGAACACGCGGTAGATTTCTAGATTTACCATGCTGCATTACTAGAAGTTGGGAACGAGCGAGTGAAGTTGATTATGAGTCGATTAAAAATGAGTTACATAAAAATGAATAAAATACTCGACTCATATCTTAAATGGGTAAAAAAAAGTTACCCAATGGATAATATCGATAATTGTGAATACCCATATTATAGTAGAAATCATATTAAAAGTTTCACAAACAAATCTTTTTATCCATTCCTTACCCCCGCCCCCACCTCCATTGAAAATGAAATTAACATTTGTTTAAATTTATTTTTTTAAAAAAACAGTTATTACTGTCCATGACTCCACCCTGCCAATCCACCCCCACACCTCAAAATTAGTTCTTTCTTTAAAAGATAAATTTATTTTTTTTATCGACTGCCCAGATACTCGAGCACAACCCCCCCCCTTTCCTCCCCTTCTCCCCCACCCCCAACCCCCAAACTAAAAAAATGTAAATATATATATATATATATATAAATTTATTTGTTTATTTTTAAGAAATCTATAATTGTTTTATTTTCCTAACCCCCACCACTCCCACATCCACATCCCTGAGTGCCCACTCACCAGAAAAAATATAAACAAGATTTTAAGTTTCTTTAAAAAATTATTGAATTTATTTAAAATTATTGAATTTATTTACCCCTAACTTCCCTGGCCCCCACCGTACCCCTTCCCTGCCTTACCCTAAGAAAAATATTTTTTAAAAAAAGATCTTACAAAATTTTACCCCCCAAACACACACAAACCACCCCAACCCACCACAAAAAACCTACAAAATA
>JAPFFP010074519.1:0-23559 GCA_026153255.1 Solanum medicagineum | reverse complement strand
TCATGAGTTGTTTCATTTCATATGCCTTTCATTAATTGTGTAACGTACTCTTTTCATTGTCATATTGTCTTGTATAACTATCTACATGTCAGATGCTACATATACAGTCCTACAGTTCCAATATTGTGACCACCAAAAGAACCATCTCAAAGGCAATTGAAAGGTAAAGTATATTATTTATTGATGGGTGGTAGCCCGAGGGGTGGAAGAATCACCTAGACAGGGACGATCCTATCATGGGTGGTAGCCCGAGGGGTTAAGGAAGAACCTAGCCAGGGACGATCCCAATACAGTTTACCACTGATCAGTTGGTCATTTTTATTACAGCTGTGCACGGATTATACAGTAAAGGTAAAGTAACATAAAGAACATAAAGTACATGATTCCAAAGTATAGCCGAAGGTGGTCTCTAATCTTACACCAGTGCATGGTCTCGTTTGAACTATTACTTCACATACAGTATATCATGCCTTACATATTCAGTATATTATCTTATACTGACGTCCCTTACGGGAGATCTACATTTCATGCTGCAGGTACAGGTGCTAGTAGATCTCCCCAGTAGGAGTACAGGACATCCAGTTGCTGATACCAAGCTCCAGGTTGCTTCGGGGCTTTGTGGGTGTCTAGAGCTTATAGGTTTACATTGTACAGTTAGTTGAGGCGGCGCCTGTCTCGACCCTTGTTATATACTTTCTTTATCTAGAGGCTTTGTACACTATGTAAATCAAAGTGTGGTCATGTCTCGTACTTCGTACACCGTGGCCCCAACGACCTAGTCATATGCATTTCCTTTTGTCTTGTTATCACTATTTATCTTCTTAAAGGCATGCCAAAGGTAGATATCTCTTATAAAATGTATAGAAATCTCATAGATACAGGTTGGTTCTCCCAAGCCTTATCGGCAATAGGTGCCAGTCCGCCCTAACGGGACTTTGGGGCATGACAATTAAAGTCATATTCTTAACAAATCCTAAATTAAAGTTCAAAATTCTACTACATTATATACAAGTTCAAACTTCACAAATAAAGTTCAAAGTTTAAGTTCAAGCTAAGTTCTAATATCCTAAAGTTCAAGTCCAATATTAAATCTAAGTTCTTCAACTACTTTTTAAAGTTCAACTTAACAAATACTAAAGAATAAAGTTTTACATTATAATTATTCAAGTTCAACTTTAATATAACACTTACATTCCAACTCAAAAAAAACTAGCTCAATATCTATCTCAGCAAACCCAATTCAAATTTAAACCCTAAAATCTTCATTCACTAATTCACAATTAAATATACAAACTAAATATGTAAACAACATTCTAACTTCAACAACAATTCAATTCCAAATAAATTAATACTTAATTTACAATCTCATTCAAAAAAATCCCAAATTCAAGCTAAAATCGTAAAATTTTTATTCGCTAATTCACACAACATATACAAATAACTATGCTAATACTATCCTAACTTCATAAAAATAGTATTCCAATACAAAAATACCCAATTTATAATCTAATTTTAAAAACTAAAATTTAAAGTTTAGCCATAAAAGCAAAACAATAATTTCATACACATATTCACAATGAAATACACAAAATAAGTTTTCTAATATCATAATATCAACAAAAATAGTGAGATACACTAACTAATAGGTTACAAAATAAAAAAAATTAAGGAACAAAAATGGTTACAACTATTAAGATGGAGCAAAAGGAAGAAAAAACTAGAACCTTAGGGGATGGGGAGGACACAGAGGAGCGGCAGGGGCGACGGCAACGACGACAACATTGGGCGACGGCAGTGGGGGCCGGGTCAGCGTGTATGGGGTAGAGGGATTAGGGTTTTGAGAGAAAAAATGATTTTGGGAAAGTGGGAAATGGGTTTATTCAGCCATCTCTTTGTTTTTATATTGGATGAGGGGCGACGGACGGCGTCGCTTTGTCCGTCGCCCTTCATTAAAAAAAAATTGACTTTTTGACCAAAATTGTGATGGACTGGGCAATGAAGTCCGTTGCAAATTTTAAAAATTTAAGTAAATAAATTTAATAAAATATGCGACGTACAAAATCATTTTTTCTGTCGCAATTATTAAAATTAAAAAAAATTGTGATGGAAAGCCGTCTCTTGTATATTAAATAATTAGATATTAATAAAAAAATATTAGTAGAAAAGTCTGCCAAAATAAGCGACAGACTACATCCTTTTGTCCGTCACTTTTTGGAGCGAAGCAGTCCGTCACTTTTTTGTCCGTCACTTTTGGCAGTTTTTAGTAGTGTGTGTTTGATTTGTGCTTGTTGTGGGAATTGTTAGGCACCACTAATACCTTTTGTTTCCTACTACGAGGCACTCCTATGACTCGTAGGTGTCTCTACGAGTTGTAAGGGTCCCTTGTAGCAAACTTTAGTCATCTGTGATTCCTTTAAGTTTCTCATACGAGACTCACATATGACTTGTAGTACCTACTACGACTCGTAGTACCTACTACGACTCGTAATGAGGGTCTCGTAAGCTTACCTGAATTACGAACATGGTTACGAGCCCAGACTACGACTTATAGGTCATCCTACGAGTCGTAATTGTGTCTCGTATCTGAGATCAGAAAGTATTTTTGAAGGCATATTGTTTCTACTAGGTACTATACCTCGTAGGTTACCCTACGAGTCGTAACTGCACTCGTATCTGCAAACCTGTAGTTGCATCAAGTCCAAATTTACTTTGATTTGTTTTTGTTTCTTGTTCTTTGTTATGTGTTTTAACGGATCAAACATCTTGAACTTACATGTTTCTTTGTGGTTTGTTTGCAGGTAAAATTCCCCCTAAAGATAAACGTGCAATTCAAACTCTCTAACGGAGGTTGATGGATGAATCCTCGGAGACCGAGAATTCAGAAGGCTCTATTGAAGTCCACAGAGTCAGGGTAGACCCGAAAGCCAATAGACCCCAGACCCAGGCACTTGCAGCACAGACACCCATGGAAGTTAGCAGTTCCTCCCAGTCTGAAGAGAAAGAACAACAAGGTAACGGGGACGGGTCAGATGGCCACTCGCCACAGATGACTCCCTCACATTATGGCTCTGAGTTAGAGTACGAGAGAACCTCCTAAAACCAACAGGAGGAAGCCCGGTCCTAACCCCTAGTCGACCACAGATGGTGCATCCTAGGGATGAAAGAAATATATGACCAGGGGCTGGAGCCTAAGGGCAAGGCAAGCCGGTCCGCCAATTTCATGAGGAGTCTCAGTTGAATTCCTCAGGCTTAGATAGAGTACCCAAATTGGATGCTGGGTTAGATGAGCATGGACTACGGTGGACCACACAATAGTTGGGAAAATATGCCACTTACGTAGTCCGTGAGTTCTATGCGGTGTATCTTGCTACACTTCGCTGGGGGTTGCCGAAGAACAAAAGGTCAATTGAGTAGCCGAGGCTATGGGTAGTGATAGTCTAGGGGAGGAAAGTTGATATCTCAGAAGAGATGATCCGACGAGTGCAGTTTAGGCCCACCTATAGAGTGCCTAATTCTACCGTGGAGTATGATAGTCGTACTAATAAAATGAGGAGAGCGGTGACTGGGAAGGTCATAGGGACCAAGACAGAGTTGCTACGGTGGATAGCCAGTTAAATCTGCGAGGAGGGTGTCTAGTCGACGTGGGTCACAAACCACCAGATCCTATAGTTAAAGCACACCTCTCATTCTGGGCCAAGTTTTGGTAGTCCATTATCCGTTGGCGTATTAGGCCACCCTTCACAGATAATGTGATCACCCTTGAGAGTCATACTGTTGGACAATATTCTAGCTAGCTATGCTATAGATTAGGCCCGGATCATTTCGAAGCAGATTCACGAGGCTGCAGCTCGGACGAGCACCTCACTTCCATTTCTAGTTCTGATCCATCAACTACGCAGTGCAGTAGGTGCTCCTATCGGTCCTCACTAGGACCCTCATGTAGAGGCCACACGCACTATAGGTCCCAACCTGATAAAGGCTGATGAGAATCTAGTGCCCTTACCATGAGCAGCTCCTCCAGATTTCCTAGAGCCATTCCCGATAGAGCCTCAGATCCTAGGTTCGCCTCCAGCTACTACCGACACTACTTTTGCTACTGTAGAGCCTATACCAGTAGTTGAGATCGAGTCCACACCATTCTCCAGCACTCCAGCACCTGCAACATCTATTTACAGGTTGACCCTTATTTCTCTACTATTGCATTTTAGGCTTTATTACACAGGTGGGTATAGTAGAGGGCAGGCTACATGAGTTGTCAGCACGGGTTCGGCCATTGATTGATCAGACTGTTTGGGACTCCGAGGAGAGGATGAGGGCATTTGCAAGAGATTTAGTTGATGAGAGAGTCCGAGAGGTGGATGCCTGAGTTGATGTATTCGAGACTAGAGTCCATAAGAAGCTTGAGGGAGCTACGCCTATCGACGCGAGTGCGGTTACTAATGAGTTGGCCAAGTTCAAGGTCAACTTATTACAGATGTTGGTAGCCCATGTTCCAGCCTCAGAGGTAGCATTTGTAGGTGATGAGGCATTTGATTGGCTCATCGACCATTCGGACACCCGTGGGAAGAGGCCCCTTGAGTAGAGTGATGACCTACAGCCTACCCCAAAGAATGCATCACAGAAAAAGGAGCCCATACCTTAGGAGGTGGTGTAAGAGTCGCTTTTGTTGGTGGCTATTCATAAAGAGGAGCGCAGCACACCCCACCTGGAGTGGGTACTTCCGACACTGCTACATAGGAGAGGCATCCCCAGGACCCCACAGACCAGCCAGAGATCGGTGCTTGATTCACCATGATGTTAGACTTCTTTTGACCTCAGTTCTTATTTTTTCATATTGGATACTTTGTTCTCTTTTTAGACAAGCTTTTTATTATGTTGGTTTTTGGTTGTGTTTAAATATTCTTATGTTGGATGTTGTTTTTACTTATATTGTGAATGTTAGTTTTTGATTTTTAATGTATGTATATATATTTCTATGTTATCATATTTGTTTTTCGTTCTTGTATTTTTACTTTGAGGACAAAGTATCATATTTTGGTGGGGTAGTGTGGATTAAGGTGAAGTCCGAGTGGCCTAGAGTCCGTAACTTCCCCTATTTTTTATCCTAAGATTTTCTTGTCGTGCTTCTTTTTTCTTGTGGATGTTTAATTTTTTCCATTGAACTGGCATGTTTTAAGAAGTATAAATAATTTGTAAATGCATAGTAATGTTATCTGTTGGCATATATATAGTTCTTAACTTTTCTTAAACTTTTGATGAAAAATTGGGTACCCTCAAAATTTTTGAGGTTGTGATTATTGATGCATTCTACATTTTTGAGTATATGGCAGTGTTTGTTCTGATATTGTGAAGGTAAAGTGAGATTGAAAGCGCCGTTGACATCTAAATTTTATCGTCCATGATACAAATTAAATTATTGAGCCTTTAATTTTGACAATTTGAAATAATTATCTTTTAAAAATGCAAAAAGATATTTTCTCGAATAAATGATATTTTTGTCTGAAGAATAATTATTTTGTAATTAATCTAATTATTTCGAGTTGATAATATTGAAAGCTCTTAAATTAATTTGTATTAATTCATCATATAGTCGAATTAGTCAATCAAATTCAATTTGACTATATTTAATTGATTGAAATTTCAATTGAATTGACCAATTTTTAAATCAAATCCCCCTACCCTTTGAACCCATTTTTAGCTCCATTTTTATCCCCTTTTCCGGACCAATTTTGGCCCAAATCACGTCCCTACATGGCCCAAATCCCTGCTATTTCAGTACACTATACATATATACATGTATATTCCCTCATGTGAACCCCACGCGCCCCTTTGTTTTTTCCCTTTTCTTCTTCTTCTCTCCTCTCACGCGTCTCACTCTCCACTTCCCCTTCTCCTTCATCGAACCAACAACCCAGAAATTGCCAAATCCAACCCTAACGTTCCCCTTCGTTTCTCCATACATATGTGTCCCTCTCTTCCTTTACCCTCATACAACCGTGCATGAGTCATTGGAGGAAATGGTGAGGTGTCGGTGTGTCGACACATCAATGATCCTTGATTCGAAATCAATGGCTACGATTTGAGATGCGTGGTTATCCTCATAGACTGTGCATTCAAATTTCAAATGGGATTTGAGTCCCGATTTCAGATTTTTCCCTCCGATTCAAAGCCCTAAAATCCGGTATATATATTATTTATTTTTCACTATTGGGGCGGTGGTTCTTAATCCACTAATACACAAGATTTTGTTGAAGAAATAGTCCAACTTCCCAGGAAACCTCAATTTTAAGAACGCTAGCATCGACAATAAGAGGATTCTGCTCTTTTAGCTATTTAAAGTTGTAGTTACCGGTGGTGGTGTAGAACTCGTTAAAGCTTGTCATTCCTAGTTCGCTGCTCCAAACAAGTAATATTCTTGATGTTCAATTCGTAAATTTGTGAAACTCTGGAAAAATCTTGTGATATTGTTGAAACCTTTGCTGTGAACTGAAGAAAGTTGTTTATCCGTAGCTTTTCGATATAATAGTGGTATTTTGTGAAGTTGCTGGTTGTCTCAGTGATCTGATGTTGGTCTTTGTCATTCAGATATTTGATTTCCTTATTGTTGGGTGTTCCTATTATCATTTATTCCTTAGCCATCTATGATATGGCATCTCATCTATCCTGCATTAGTTGTTTCATCATTGTTCATGAAAAAAACTGCACCAGGAACTTGTCTGACTTTGGTTTCTGGAGGTTGAAAATAGATATAATCTGTAGCATTGGTCTTAACTCAGTTTAATGGGTAGCTTATTTTGATTTCACTCACATTCAAGTTTCTTTAGCTTCCGGTACATCTAAAGTTTCTTAGTATCTTGATTTCATTAATGGTGTGATTGCCATCTCTTGGAATCAAGTTGCTCTCTTATTTCTTTCCTCATTAGTTTCGCTTTGGGGGTCTTAAGTTAATAAGTTTCATATATTGATTTTAGTCTCCAAGATATGGGTCTATGTGTTAAATTTTAGTTCCAAGTTAATGAGTTTATGGGTTGATTCTTAGGTTAATGAGTTTCATATATTGATTTTAGTCTCCAAGATATGGGTCTATGTGTTAATTTTTAGTTTCAAGTTAATGAGTTTCATTTATTGATTTTAATCTCCAAGATATGGTTCTATGTGTTAATTTTTAGTTTCAAGTTAATGAGTTTATGGGTTGATTCTTAAGTTAATGAGTTTCATATGTTGATTCTTGGTTTCAAAGACAATGACTTTATGCGTTTTTTTTCTTAGTTTCAAGTTGATAGGTTTATATGTTGATTTTTAGTTTCGAAGATAATGGGTCCATGTGTTGGCTCTTAGTCTCAAGTTAATGAGTTTTTATATGACTTTTAGTTTCAAATATAATGAGCCTTTTATGTGTTGATTGTTAATTATAAAGGTAATGAGTTTTTGTGTTGATTTTAAATATAATGTGCTAGACTTGCTACTTGTTATACTAAACGCGTTTTAGTTGTAGCCTTTTAAATACTTTGTTGGATCCCTAATCTATTTTCTTTTGCACTTATGTGTCCGTCCGAGTCTTCTGGGACTCCTATCTTGCATTCGTCGAAGCAACAAAAGTAGGTCTAGGCAAGCTGGTTCACAGGTTGAGGATGCCGATATTCAAGAGTTTGAGGGCCAAAATCTATTGTATAAACTAATGTACAGTGTATATACAGTGGCAAGATACAGGCAAACTTAGTCAATTTTCTAAGACTTAGTCAAATTTTCATATTTAGTCCATTTTCGAACTTAGTCAATTTTGCAAAGATAGTCAATTTTTCAAATCTAGTTGACTCTTGTTAAGTTAGTCAATTTTTTAAGTTTAGTCAACTTTTCAAAGTAAGTCAGATTTCCTAATCGTCCGTCAACCGCAAGTTAGCGGCCATTATAAGTGATTAGCTTTTTCTCAAGATATAAATTGAACCCGAACCCTCTCTCTTTGGTGTTTTAAACAAGATTTTTTCTGTTAAGTCTTTTTAAATGTTTTATGGGTTTCCTAATTATCCTTAAAATTAGGTGGCGACTCTTTTAATTTTCGAGAATTTGATTTGTTCTTAAATTAATTATCAAATTGGATTTTTGAAGTCAAAGTCACATTTTTTTCGAATTAACAAGCATGACCTGTGAGTCTATACTTGATTGTCGATGCAAATGTCATGTGTATTGTGAGCTTATTTTGCTGCATTCATGCATCCTTTATGGACTCAGAACTTTCCTTGTTACTCTATGTATGGTTTGGGTGATGTGGTGGATATGGAAAGGATCTTATGCCCTTGTTCTTTGAGTGAAACCACTTTTAGCCTAAATGATCCACCAAATAAGTGAGTAAATCCGTTGTTCCAAATTTTTGAGCTTCTCATGCACTCATTCTTTCTTGACACTCTGTTGATTTAACCTTATTTGATGAATTACCATGATATTGGCCCTAGTATATCCTTGAACATGTGAACCTTGATTGAGGACAAAGGCCTAAGTTGAGGGTGGTTGCAGTTGGTGGCCCTGATTTGAGGCATAGATATTGTGCACTTCACCTGAGGCTAAAAGCTTAAGTTGAGGGTGACCCTTATTGCGGTAAAGTAATAACAATAAGGTGGTTAGTTGGGAAATCAAGAAAGAAATGAAAAAGCATGACTCGAGTGAAGAAAGAGAAAAGAAAAGTGTCTTGAATTGAGAAAAAGTAGCAAAAATGAGTTTGAAATTGAGGTACAGCTGAAGAAGAGAAAGAAAGCACTCAAGAAAAGAGGAGTTGATATATATGCCATTAGTATAGTTGCTAGGTGTTTCTCTTTCTTTTCGTAGATTGAGTCGTTGTTTGAGGACAAGCAACAATTCTAAGTTGAGGGTGTTGATGTGCTATCAGCATACAACACATTTCGTGCCTGAAACAAGGGGTTTGTGAGTTCTTAAAGCCACTTTTTATGGTTTTGATGTATTTTTGTGTTAATCTTGCAGAAAAGTTAGGTTGGCATGATTTTAAAGAAAACTTGCAGATTTTGCTGAAGCATAGGCCATACGACCCACCTACGAGTCGTAGCTCAAGCTACGAGGTTGTGTCGTAGCAAGAAACAGAGACGACAAATCAGAAATCTGCTAAGTGAAGGTCACTCCTACGAGGACATCTTACGAGTCGTAATACTCACTACGACTCATATAGGTGGACTCGTAGCAAGAATCAGAGAGCCAAAATGTTGGACCAAAATAGAAGACTAAGACTACGAGATGAACATACGAGTCGTAGCCCAAGCAACGACTCATACCAGTGGAGTCCAAAATGCCAAATACCTGATACGAGACCCCGATTACAACTCGTAGGTCACCCTACGAGTCGTATCTGCCAGGCGTTCCAGCTACCAGCTATCTTTTCTGCATATTTTTTAGGGTTTATTTGTACATACTATAAATACTTTAAGTTAGGTTTTCACAAAAAGAGGGGAGGCATCAGATTGAGACAGATTAGAAATTTTGCTCTTGAATATTCTCTCAAGAATTTCTTAGGGTTTCATTTTTAGTTTATTGTATTCTTTTGGAAAACTCATTTTGGGGATTGCAAATCTTGTGCTATACAATTTGGATATCTATCAAGCTTTTGGATTTGCAACTTGTGGTGACTTCACTTCTTATTGTATTGCTAAAACTCTCAACTATGTCTATTATTTTCATTCTTGTGTGTTTTACCTTAGCCATGAGTAGCTAAGCAACAACAACTTGGGGTTGTGGGAACCATGGGTAGTTGACTTGAGATGACCTAGGTTTCTTGCATTTCCATGATTGGGGTTTTGCATGTATTATCTATTTCCCTTCATTATTATTTTTGTTTGGTGGCGGCCAACACCAAACCCCGCCTACTATCCTGATCCCGACCAAGGTAGTGACGAATAGGAAAAGGGAAGTAGATGACAAAATTCAATTGATGTGATCTCGTCTAATCAATAGAGCCTGAACAAGGGGAGGTTGACTGGGAAAATAGGTAATGGTTAGCTGGCACGCCATGGTTGCTGACCAAGTGCCATCGTGAAATTCGACCTCTACCTTCACAAGAGGGCTAGAAGAACCTAAGTTACCGTTCTGCATGCAAATCACCAATTGTAGTTATGTTATCTAGGGTAATCAAGTCGACGAACCATGGGGAACACAATAACCAAGTTGTCCCCAAAATTGAGTGTTTCCTCGTATTATAGTTAGTGGTAGTTTTATTTTGTTTTTGAATCACAACCCCCTCCCCCCTCCCCCCAATTTAGAGATTGTAGTCATAAATACTAGAAATGATTAGTGGTGAAGTCTTGTAGTCAAGCCCTGTATTCCTTGTGGATTCGACCCTAACCTCGGTTAGTTTACTTGCTGACAATGACTGCTTTCTTATTGGAGCGTGAACATCATCCGGGACTTTGGGAGTGACAGGGACATACAAATTTTTTTTTAAAGAAATGAGGGAGTAACGTTGCTTTATTTTTGTAAAGCTTTATACTTCATCGAGAAGTAACTAGCCTGCCATTATCATCATATCCCAAAACAGATTTGGCCTCCTTGGGAGTGGCGATTCCATCTAAGCTCTGCTTCGTGCTTTGACTCCATCACTCGTCATGGTTGGAACTCCAAGCGACATAATTCCATTAGAGTGTATATACAATAATATTAAAAAAAGATGAGAGTATGTTTGTTCTTAAGATTTAACTATTCAAACGAAAAATAAAATAATGATAAAATGATTTTAAACTAACTCCAATCTAACTCTTCTATTAAATATACGAATCTAAAGAATAAAATTTTAAAAAGAAGAATATATAGATATTCCAATGGTTTTATAAAATCTATTTTTTATATTATCTATTTCAAAGATTGATGATCTAATAACTTCTTAAATGACTTTTCACTATCTACTAGTAGCTAAAAAAATTACTACTACCAACAACTAATTATTCAACTTATTAAAAAGAATAAACTCAACTCACTTTAAAATGTTTCATGCCTTTAAATTACAAATCAAATAATTGAACAATTTCAAAGAGAATAAATGGTTATGCCATGAACTAAGCATGATTTTCAAGTCTTAAGTTTTAGCCCTCATGTCATCTTGCATTATTCATGTTATGGTAACAAGTTTATGGTGATTTTTACATTCATGTTGAGATTTTTGAAAATGATGTCTAAGTGCATTGTTGCATTCATGTCAGGCTGAAATCTTCATAATTACTTCTCTTATGCATGTTTCTTAGACATTCCGAGATGAATGTTCCCATGAGGGAGATATTGAAACACCTCTCATGTACTTCGAAATGCCCCATAATCATACTTTTCATATGTCTCAAAATCCATGCGTGATTTCGAGAATGGCCTCCGCAATGGGTCCGCGTCGTGGACTGGACACAAACCAGTACAAAATTTTCCTCAGTTTTATTCTTTCGTCCAAGGGCACTAGGGTAATAGCCCGTTCCCATTTAAACATGAAATCTCTCATCCATATCTAAGGATTTCAAGCTCAATTTTGGGACTCAAGGATTCATTTCAAGCTCTAAGACTACTTCAAGTTCATTTCAAGGAATTCAAGGTTTAAGGTATATGAGTCTTCATTCATGGGTACTTTCATCCATTGAGCCCAACCTTCTCTTTGTATGAAAATTACATGATTTCAAG
Organism: Solanum medicagineum; assembly: GCA_026153255.1. Lineage (NCBI taxonomy): Eukaryota > Viridiplantae > Streptophyta > Magnoliopsida > Solanales > Solanaceae > Solanum > Solanum medicagineum. Next base: position 11,907 of record JAPFFP010074519.1, on the reverse strand, counting down.
TTATACTACCTATGGGTATCTCTTATTACGAATATTGAATGAAAGTTATGCTAGGGTTTTATCAAGTGAATATCTATTTTAAGGTTATACTATGAGTTGATCTATGAACTATTGTGAAGTATTGATGTGAATTTTATGATGCCCATGATAGGGTTTACCATGATATTGGTGGACTGATTTGAATAACTTCAATACGCATGGATGTTACTATTTCATGATCCATACTCTTGAATTTGCATGATTTAGAGCATGTGTCCATATATGCGCACCAAGTGTTTGATTAAATTACATTACAGGTATTTTCAAGTTAAAGGTGGACTACTACATGATTTACAAGTCAAGTGACTTCACAATGATTAAGAGCTTTCAAGCATGTATTAATTACATGAAAAGTATCCATAATTTTACAAGTATCAAGTTCTTCCCTATTTCAAGATTTTTACCTCATGTGAGCCATTCATGTTAAAGCAAGGGTTCATGTATGATTGTTATCTACTCTCATGTTCAAGTTAAGCTCTTTTTTGGGGGTCAAACATGTTTAAGACCTACTCATGTCATGTTATCATATCTTTTACAAGTTATTAAAGTTATGATTATTATAAGTATTCCGCACAATTTGACTTAGCAACGATTGAGGCTTAAGATGGGGGTTGGACTCAAGGCGTTTTTATATAAAGTCTTTAGTCTCTAAACTATTTGCCACCATAGGATTATTTATTACCTTTGTTAGACTAGTGGATCCATCTAGTGCACTTCATCATGTTTATCATGTTTGGTTTGCCTTGGCAAGTAGACCACACTTCACCGGAGGGTGTCACGCCCAATCACCTAAATCGAGGGGGTGTTAGGCGTCAGAGTCCAAGTTGTAGCTGATTGGTCTATGTTGGTTGAGGTATCTTCCCACATATGTATTATGTATTATGCAAGTTAAATGTTTTACATGCATATTTTATTACAAGAATTGCTTATACATGTCATATTTAGATTGTATCCATTGACTATATCTTATGCTTTTTTGAGTAAATTGGCTTATGTATTTGTTTCATTGCATTCCGCATACTTAGTACATTCAGACGTACTAACGCATACTCTATGCCTATGTGATATTACCATGTAGGGACTGGAGCTCCTTTTGATCATCCTCTACGTGGCTAGTTTGGTACTTCGGAGATAAAAATTGGTGAGTCCTCAAGTCCGAGGACACTATCTACTTACTCTTACTATTTTGAGACTTCTTTGTGTTGAAATATTGTTATTATGAGGGTGAGCCGGGGGAGTATCTTGGCCCTCGCCCCATTCTAAGTTAGAGGTGTTGTTGGATACTATACTTTGTTATGTTATGCCATGAGCTTGACTCTTTTATATTTTTTTGAATATCAAGACTTCCCTTAGTCCCATTTCCCTTTTTAATCATATCTTGTTGATGTTTAATTTGATTTCACGAACGAGGATGAGTGGATGATATGCTAAGAGGCTTTTTTGGAGTCCCCTCGAGTTCCCTATTCGTCGTGTCACGTCTAGGCCCTAGGCTTGGGTCGTGACACCTGCAAACTAAACACCAAATATAAATAAAAACCATAAATGTTGCATTGAGAAACACACAAACTCCCAAGTTCTAAGCATCAAATGTGTTGTATTTTATCAGCACATCAATATTCTGAGTTGATGTTATTTCTAACATTATTATACCTGTTTCTGGTTCATTCAGTCATTTTACATACTTGTACATTCCACATACTGACGTCCCTTTTTGGACTGCATCATTTTATGATGCAAAGGCAGATACTAGAGATCGTCAATAGGTGCATCGTTGAAGATCTGAGCATTCAGCTGATTTTGTGAGCCTCTTTACTTCGGAGGATCATTATTTTGTTTCCATCTAGATTTATAGAGTTAGATTTTTGTTAGCTTTACTTTTGAATTGAGATAGCCACGGGTCTGTCATTGGCACCATATGATAGAGATAGAGGCTTCATAAACTAGTGTTGAGTATTGATGTTGAGACTTGTTTGACTAGTTTCTTTCCTATTACCCATTTTATTTAATATGTATTTTGAGACTTAGAGTGCCCATTTATTATCTTTAGTCTTCCGCTGATTGATAGAGTTTCTTGAATGCATGAATGTGATGGGGCTAAGAGATTCGCTTGGGGACTAGCAATAGTCTCTGAGTGTCAGCCACATCTAGAGTACCCTCCTGAGGCGTGACATAATAGCAAAAAAGTACAGAAACACAGAAATGACCTACAGGGTCATTATATATGCATACCATAATCTTAATCGTTAGTAGGAGTGCATGCATCAATATATTAATAACAAGCAAATTCCTAACTATTTCATGCAATGGAGTGATAGTAGAAGATACCCATAGAGAATTAGTTATTAGAATTAAGAAATTTGATAAAAATAGTTTTGGAGGTCCATGGGTGGACGAACCCACTGATGGAAGACCCACATACCTTAAACATGAGATTTTCTTGAAAGGAACTTGAAGAAGACTTAGGCTTTACTTTGTTTCTTGAATTCCACCATGAGTTCTTGGAAAGCTTGAGATTGAATGGAAGATGTAAGAAGATTAGAGAGGATTTTTTAGAGTATTTCTTTGAGGTCTAGGCATAAAATAGCTAAAAATGTGAAATTCTCATCTATATAGGCATAGAGTCATTACCCAAATGCCGTCAGCTGAAATAGAGAAAGTTCAAAAAATTTTGACCTATGGTGCAAAAATTCTGCAATGCAGACTTGTCGTAGACCCTGCTGGTTTGCACAATTTCATAAAAAACAATATTTCTTTGACATGGGAAACCAATTCCTTGTAGGTTAACATCCTCCCACATAATCTTTCCTCTTGAACAAGAATATGAAGTCAAATTTGCAAAATTATGCACATAATCTATCCACAAAACCACATACCTTTGAGAGCTGGACGAGGAGCACTAGACATGCACATAGTCTATCCACAACTTAAAGGTGGTGAATTGGAAAGTGACTGATGAAGTCATTTGGAGTGCAATGCGGCAAATTTTATGGTGCTTCAAATGTTAGGATACCCTAGGGTTTTTGGGGTCAATGTATGTGGGACCACTGATGGATTGGGCTAGGTTTTTAGACTATTTAATTATTTGGTTTGATCCTCTATGGCTGCCTCTTGTACAACATTATTTGTTTTTGAATATAAGGAGTGGATCACTGCTGTGCCACCAAAATATAGTACTTTTAATACTTAAAACATAGAATTTTGTGTATGTTTTTGTGTTGATTTTTCAGGATTTCAGGAATTGGGATGATTTTAGGCCAACTATCACAGAATTGGAGGTTTTTTACCCGTAAGATGGTTTCGTGGGTCAGATCCATTTTAGATATTGAAGTTACATGTTGCTAGAAGAGCCATACACAATTTGACACCCATATGTTTGTTCATATGCTGAAGATCAGAAAATATGCTGAATTATTATTAGACAGAGGTTCCTATGGGTCATAAGTCAAGTGAAGAGACATAGATAAGATCGTGCCTTAAGAGTCAAAGTTTTGAAAGTTTTCTGAAGAGTTATATAAATATGGTTAGTGATAAATATTTTCAAATCAAATTGGTTAAATCTTTTTAAAAATCTTCATTTTGTATCTTGAAAGTAAGAAATCTTTTATATATATGTAAATATCATTTTCCTATTTGATAGATTGTTTCCTTTTTCACTCCTTCTCCCATTTTAATATTTCATGAAATTTCTCCATAATCTTGACTTGAAAAAAAGGAACAATTTTCTCCACCAAAAATCCCTCCAATAATCTTTCTTCCTTTGATAAAGATATTACTTACCCTTGATTGATTTTTTTCGGATTGACTCCGTCCCCAATGTCTCTTTTTTTTATTCTCCACCATCAACATAACCTCAAAAAACCTACATATTCCTTGTGAGAAAATAAGTTATGGGGTAGCTATTAAAAAAGAGAGAGATAAAATTGAAAAAGGAGATGGAACTAGCCAAGTAAAAAAGAGAATGTCACAATTGCCACTTCTTTCCATTGCCTTTTAATCCAAAATAACCTCTGACCAAGGTCTTCCACTCTAGCAAGGCGGGGTCAAGATCTTGTTTTGACTTTACCTCCAACTAGATTTAGAACCATCAACAACCACCACACCACCATTTTCAACTTCATCTAACCTAACCTCCAACCTAGCCAATCAGTGAACTTCTCTAGCCACCTCTTTGCTACCATCATCAATATGAGCCAAACTACCCTGAACACTCTACTTATAGCATTGACCACAACATTAGCTTTGCTGGGATGATAGTGTGCACTCATGTCATAATCTTTAAGGAGCTCTAACCACCTTCTTTCGCTCAAGCTATCTTTCTGTGTGAACACATCTTGGAGACTCTTATGGTCGGTAAACACATCAACATGAACCCCATACAAATAATAACACCAAATTTTTCAAAGCAAAACCATGGCTGCCAATTCAAGATCATGGGTAGGATAGTTCCTCTCATGCACTTTAAGTTGTCCAGAGGCATATGCTATAACCTTGTCATTTTGCATCAACACACACCCCAAACCAATTCTTGAAGCATCACAATAAACCACAAACTCCTATAACCCTTCAGGTAAAGCCAAAATAGGAGCGAAGATAAGTTTATCCTTCAAGGTTTGAAAACTCTTTTTACACTCATCGGCCCAACAAATTTTGCCTTGTTTTGAGTCAACTTAATCATAGCGGAAGCAATAGAAGAGAAACCATTCACAAACCCTGGGTAATAACTCACCAAAACCCAAGAAAACTCCTAATATTTGTTGGAGTCAAGGGTCTAGGCCAATTTATTATCACCTCCATCTTCTTAGGATCCACCTTAATGCGGTCATCCGACACCACATGTCCTAGAAATGCAACCTCTCTCAACCCAACTTCACACTTTTCATATTAAGCATACAATCTCTCATCCTTCAAGATTTGCAACACCACCCTTAAGTGATTCACATGCTCTTCCTCACTATGGGAATAAATCAAAATATCATCAATAAAGACCACCACAAACATATCAAAGTAGGGCATAAAGACCTTATTCATGAGATCCATAAATATAGCCGGTGCATTAGTCAACCCAAAAGACATAACCACAAATTCAAAAGGCCCATACCTAGTCTGAAAAGCCATCTTGGGAACATCACACTCCCTCACCTTGACTTGGTGGTATCTCGACCGAAGATCAATCTTAGAAAAGTGACTAGCCCTTTGTAGTTGATCACAAGGTCATCAATCCGTAGTAGAGGGTACTTATTCATTATGTTAACTCTATTAAGTTGCCGGTAATCAATGCACATTCTAAGGGAAACATCCTTTTTCTTCACAAACAATACCGATGCACCTCAAGGTGACTTGCTGGGCCTTATGGAAACCTTTTTCCAACAAATCCCTTAATTGATCCTTCAATTCCTTCAATTCTGTCGGGGCCATACTGTAAGGGGGAATAAAAATAGGTTGTGTATCGGGAAGGAGGTCTATACCAAAATCTATTTCCCTTTTGGGAGGTACATTGGGAAGCTCATTGGGAAAGACATCAAGAAACTCATTGACCACCGGAACCAACTCAATAGGAAGGACTTTAGAGCCCACATCCCTAACCTCACAGATAACCAAGGCAACACTTAGAAATCAACTTTTGGGATTTTCATCCGTTAAAGTTCTTTGAAGGAATCAACAAGTTGAAGGTAAAACATATGTAGAAGAAGCGTATATGATGAAGCATTATCCCTATCTTTACTACTCTATTCATGTCATGACCTAAGCCTAGGGCCTAGACATGACAAGGTGAATGAGGAATCTGAAGGAACACCAAACAAGCGTCTTAGCATATTAATCACACATCCTTAGTCGCGGAAGAAAAACATCAACAACAAGAGACATAAAGAAGGGATACAAGACTAAGGGAAGTCTTAGATAATCATAAAACATTCAAGAGCCAAGATCATAGCATAATTACATCAATTGTTCCAAAACACCTCTAGCATAAACTGGGCGGGGGCCAAGACACTTTTCGAGCTCACCCTCATAGTATCAAACGTTCAATATAAAGATATAACAAAAGAAAGAGTAGCATAGCTAGTGTCCTCGAACTTGAGGACATACCAAAGCTTATCTTCAAGATGCCAAATCTAGCCACGTGGTGGATAATCGTGAGGAGCTCTGGTTCCTACATGGTAACATCAAATAGGCATAGAGTATGTGTTAGTATGTTTGAATGTACTAAGTATGTTGGATGCAATACAACAAGACATAAGCCAATATAGTCAAGATGCATAATCATAAGCATTGGATAAGTATAATAACAATATGACATGCATGATCAATGTTTGAAGTAAAACATGCTTGTAAAATATATAACTTGCAAATATAGTTTACATGTGTAAGAAGAGACCATATCCACATAGCCCAAGAAAGCTTTACTTGAACTCCAAGGCATGCCACCCTCTGGAAGGTGATTGAGGTACACACCCCTTAAAATGGTAGATGGGCATGCCACCTCCCATCATAGTGGTTAAGGTACATACCCCTCAACATGGTAGATGGGCATACCACCTCTCATCATAGTGGTCAAGGTACATACCCCTCAACAAGGTAGATGGGCATGTCACCCCCCGTCATAGTGGCCAAGGTACATATTTCTCAACAAGGTTAATGGGAATGTCACCCCCTATCATAGTGGTTGAGGCATGTGCCCCCCTCAACAAGGTGTGGTCAACTTGAAACACCATATATAAATTCCCTTAATAAACATAGAGCCACATGAACTTATAAACCATATAATAGACCATCAATAACTCAAGAATTCATGGCAAGACATTTGATCAAACACTTGACGGGTGTGTAATGCTAGTTCAAAATCATGCTATTCAAGAGTGAAAAAATATGAGAAAACTCAATGTTAATCAACCCACCAACACATAGTAGAAACCTCATGTAAGATACCTTGAAATCCATAATCAATTCTCATAATAGATCAAAATTTTATAGGTCAAAACATGCATAGTCTCAATAGACAAAATCAATTCATAGTATAAGCTTGAAGTAGATAGACATGCATAATAAATAGTTTATAAAACCCCAACATAAATTTATAATCAAGATCCATAATAAGAGATACCTATATATGATACAACATGAAAACATGCAATTTTCTTAAAAAGGGAGATCGGGCTCCATGGGTGAAAGGACCCAATGGATGAAACCCACATGCCTTGAGCTTGGGTTTTCCTTGATCTAAACTTGAATGAGACTTGGAGCTTTAGTGAACTTCTTGAGATCTGGGATTAAGCTTGGGACACTTGAATTTGGATGAATTTGAAATGACCCTAGAAAGTGCCTGAAAATATGCCTCAGAAATACCCGGATTCGTAATTTCTATATAGCTCAAAATCCATGCTTGATATCAAAAATCCAAATTCATATTCTCGTTTAGGGTGACAAATTGAGTGGGGAATGGGTCTAACCCCAATTTTAGAGCAACCGTATCAAAATTTGAAAACTCAAAGTTTGGGAATTCTAGTGAAGAATCACACCCCAGGCGCGACGCGCCAGGGGCGCGCCACAGTGTTTTTTCTGCCTAGTTATTTTGTCTCAGTCTAAGGCTTTTGGGTCTTAGGCCTAAGTCTTTCCGTACGTGAAAATATCTATACTTAGCCATATTTCACCTTTATATCATGCAAGAAATTCCCCAGTACTCTCTCAAACACTTAGACAAATATTTTACTCAAAATGCAAGTGCCAAATCTCTCTTGAAATGACCCCAAAAAATGCTCGAAAATGTGCCTAGGAAATACCCGAAATTGTAGTTTCCATATATCTCAAAATCCCTACGTGATATCGAAAATTCAACTTCATATTCTTGATCAAGGAATCAAATTGAGTGGGAAATAGGTCTAACCCTGATTTTAGAGCAAATAAATCACAATTTCAATTTCCCAAAAATCAAAATCCAATGAGGTTTCCGCACCCCTGGCGCGACGCACCAAGGGTGCGCCTCAATGTAATTTTTGTGTAGTTTCTCAGTTTGAACCAAGGATTTTGGGTCTTGGGTCTAAGCCTTCCATCCGTGAAAATACCTATACTTAGTCATATTTCACCTTCATATCATTCAAGACACTCCCAAATACTCTTTCAAACACTTAGATAATATTTCATCCCAAAATTAAAGTGTCCAAATCTCATCCAGATCTTAAGGTTTTCATTCAAACTTCAAGTCTTCATTTCAAATCTTCATCAGTAATTCTCCAAAGCTAAAGTATGTGGATTTAAACCATTTTGTCCTTTCATCCATGGTGACCAAGATTTCTTTTTGCCTAAATTGCATGATTTAAAGTTGATTTACTCCTAGGTCTTACTTATTATGAATTTCAACACACTATGTTAGGGTTTCATGAAATTGTGATTATTTTAGCATGTTTTGAGCTGTGAATCTAATATCTATTGTGAGGTTTGACGAAGGTTTTTGATGTATATTGCTGAGGGTGTTCCCAAGTATCTATTGATGGTTTTACACTGCATTTTCTAGCATGATTCCGCTCTTGAATTGCATGTTTTACACTAGCACTACACACCCACCAAGTGTTTGATAAAATGTCTGGTTATGGTTTCTTGAGGAATTGAAGGCCCAATGCATGTATTATGAGTTGAATGACAATATGATGATGAAAGGAATGTGTGTATATGATATTATCTCTATAGTATTGGGAATTGACCAAGCCTCACTCGGGAGGTTGTAGGCCCGGATAACCATATTGAGGGGTTTGAACCTCGATCCGCTCGCTCGGGAGGTAGTAGGACCGTGCAACCATGTTGAGGGGTTTGTACCTTGATCGGCTCACTCAGGAGGTGGTACGCTTGTGCAACCATGTTGAGGGGTTTGTACCTCATCAACAACATTTAGGGGTTTATACCTCATTCGCCTCTTCAAGGAGGTGGTAGGCCTTGGACATTCACTATTAATGGTCTCTCCTTACACATGTATATGTCAAGAATCTTCTATGAATGCCATATTGTTATATGCTACTCATTGCCTATGTTTATGCATTTCTATTATGTTGCTTATCTCTTGTTGCATTGCATCCTACATACTTAGTACATTCAACGTACTAACTCACACTCTATGTCTACATGATGTCACCATATAGGAACCGGAGTCCCGCTTGAGCATCTTCCTCCACGTGGCTAGTCGATTTCTCTCAAGCTAGTTGGTGAGTCCTCCAATCCGGGGACAATATCTATGCTCTCATGCTATGTACTAACACTATCTTTCTTTTATGTATATATTGACTATAAGGGTGAGCCCGGTTGCTTGTCTCTATCCCCGCTCTTATCTATGTAGTAGAGGTGTTGTTCAGCATATTATGTATTGAGCCTTGGCTCTCTTGTTTTGATGCTTATATTATGAAAGTATCCCTTTAGTACTTTTTCTCTTATTTCTACACTTATTATGTAATGTAATTGCTTCTGTGACCAATGATGTGTAATGATATGCTAAGAGGCTTGTTTGGGGTCCCCATTCGTCGTTTAACATCTAGGCCCTACGCCTGGGTCGTGAAATCTAAGCAAGATCTTGACCCTAGGACCTACACCATAGAAGATCTAGGGCCTAGACGTGACATGGCGAATGGAGAACCCGAATGAACCCTAAACAAGCCTCTTAACTTGCCATTACACATCATTGGTCGCAAAAGCATAAAAACAACATAAAAGAGTAAGAATAGGGGGAAACAGGAGAGGGAAAAGCTTGCATAACATCATAATCAAGAGATAAGAGTCAAGCTCATATCATAGATACATAACATGTCTAACAAACACCTCTAATACATAGATAAGAGTGGGGGCCAAGACAACACAAGCGGGCTCACCCTCATAGTTAAAATAGAACATAAGGAAGAATGTATCAATACATAATAAAATAAACATAGACTAAGGTCCCCGAAGTGGAGGACTCACCAACTAGCTTGAGTAGTATCGAACTAGCCACGTGGATGAGGATGATCAACTTGGGCTCCAGTTCCTACATGGTGATATCATGTACGCAAGAGCATGTGTTAGTACGTCTGAATGTACTAAATATGTAGGATGCAATGCAACAAGAGATGGAAAACATAATCAAAATGCATAACAATAGGCAATAGACATCATACAACAATATGGCATGTATGATCAATGCTCAAGTAAAACATGCTTAAATAACTCATGCTCATATAAGATATCATATGTGTAGAATAGACCAAGTTAGATTTCCAAAGTACAAACCCCTTGGTAGGTTAGTAATGATGCCGCCCCATCACTTAGCTAGTGAAGTACTAACCCTTCACTCGGTTGGTGATAACGTCTCCCCATCACCTAAATAGAGAAGTACAAACCCTTAGTTGGTGATAATACCTCCCCATCACCTAGGTGGAGAAGTACAAACCCTTTACTCGATTGATGAGTACAAACCCCCATCTTGGTTAGTGATGATGCCACCCCATCACTAGGTTGAGAAGTACAAACCCTTCACTCGGTTGATGAGTACGAACCCCTATCTCAATTATCTGGGTTCTTAGACCCCCCAGATTGGGCATTGTCTAATGCAATACTTTGTGTAGGATTTTTCATATACATAAGTTCATTCCATCATCATAACATCAATCATATCATATGGCATGCTTTGGACTTTCAATTGCTCAAGGAACCATAACCAGACATTTTATCAAACACTTAGACGGTGTGAAATGTTAGTATAAAACCATGCAATTTAGAGATGCAATCATGCAAGAAAATCCATTGTAAAACCATCAATCAGCACCTTGCAACACACTCAAGCAATATACATCAAAACCCCTCCTCAAATCTTACAATAAGTAAATGATTTATAGCTCAAAACATAGTAAAACAGTCATAATTTCACATAGATAGTGTGCAGTGAATTTCATAATAAGCAAGAACCATTTGTAAATTAACTTTAAATAATGCAATTTGAGTAAAAGGAAGCTTGGATATTATGGGTGAAAGGAACCCATGAAAGAAACTCACATACCTTAGCTTGGAGATGAACTTTGTGAAGATTGGGGATGGAAAGTTGAAGCTTGAAGAAGAACCTTGAAGGAGAACCTTAGCTTGGGATGAGGGTTTGGGATTTGAATTTGGGAATGAAAATATGACAGTGTTTGAGTGAGTATTGGGAAATGTTTAGGATATATGAGGGTGAAAAAAGGCTAAGTATAGGTAAAAACACGTTTGGCAACACTTAGACCCAGGACTTAGAAGTCTTGGACCGAGTAAAAAAATAGTCCACTTTTTGTACAGTGGCCTGTTGCGGAAGCACGGGATTTGCCACTGGAAATTGCATTCTTGGAATTTCATAATTGCTAATCCTTCGCTCTTAAATCAGGGTTAGACCCTTTCCACCTAATTTTGACCCCCTAAATAAGAGTATGAAGTCAGATTTCCGAATTAGCAAACGAATTTTGAGATATATGGAATTTAAAATTTCGGTCATTCCGAGGCACATTTTCGGGCATTTTTGGGGTCGTTTCAATATCTCCCCCTTTGGAACGTTCATCCCCAAATGTAAGAGAGATGTAAAATACAATAGTGATCATAAACAAGTCATCCCTGACAATAATGTAGCATCACATTTAAAACACCATTTTCAAAATCTCAACATACATGTAAAATTATCATAACTTGCCAATTTAAATATGAATGCATATGAATGACATAAGGGGTGAAACGTAAGACTTGAAATCACATAGGGGACTTAGAGTTAGTACCTTAGGCTTGAATGGAGTGGAAACGATAAGGATACCACTTTTCCATGTCCGCTTCGGCCTCCCAAGTAGCACTTTCAATTTGTTGGTTCCTCCAAAGGACCTTAACGGATGTCACCTCCTTGTT